>JARJEI010000052.1:600000-905094 GCA_029955415.1 Lottia scabra | reverse complement strand
CACACAAAAGATGTGTCTGATGAATAAGACCAAGAAAATGTTTGAATTTTTGATAGAAAAAAAGTTTTCTTGGAGGGGTCTCGAACCCGGGACCCTTTGCTGGAGGATCCAGCACGCTAACCGCTTCGCCACCGAGGCTTGAGCGAAGTTTCGCCAAGGTAAGCTGTGAACCGAACTCCGGAGGGGGGGTAAATACCCCTTTTCCAAAGGCATCCACCTTTTAGCACATAAAACTGTCATAATTTGATCAAAAATGGGTCGTTCGCATATCAAACGAACCAGCGCTTCATGACGCATCCTTTCCACACAAAATTGGGACGAAAACAATAACATAGGAAGCTTGTAGGGCCCCTCAAACATTTGTAGGGTCGGGAAGGGCTTTGAAGAGGATTGAAATTTGTATAAAGCCCAGCCTCGACGGTGATATATGCCCACAATAATACGTCAAGGGTGCACACAAAAGATGTGTCTGATGAATAAGACCGAGAAAATGTTTGAATTTTTTGATAGAAAAAAAAGTTTTCTTGGAGGGGTCTCGAACCCGGGACCCTTTGCTGGAGGATCCAGCACGCTAACCGCTTCGCCACCGAGGCTTGAGCGAAGTCTTCGCCAAGGTAAGCTGTGAACCGAACTCCGGAGGGGGGTGAAAATACCCCTTTTCCAAAGGCATCCACCTTTTAGCACATAAAACTGTCATAATTTGATCAAAAATGGGTCGTTCGCATATCAAACGAACCAGCGCTTCATGACGCATCTTTTCCACACAAAATTGGGACGAAAACAATAACATAGGAAGCTTGTAGGGCCCCCTCAAACATTTGTAGGGTCGGGAAGGGCTTTGAAGGGGGTTAAAATTTGTATAAAGCCCAGCCTCCACGGTGATATATGCCCACAATAATACGTCAAGGGTGCACA
Source organism: Lottia scabra (assembly GCA_029955415.1). Taxonomy (NCBI): domain Eukaryota; kingdom Metazoa; phylum Mollusca; class Gastropoda; family Lottiidae; genus Lottia; species Lottia scabra. The sequence continues at coordinate 904,179 of JARJEI010000052.1, read as the reverse complement.
CAAAAGATGGTGTCTGATGAATAAGACCAAGAAAATGTTTGAATTTTTGAGAGAAAAAAAAGTTTTCTTGGAGGGGTCTCGAACCCGGGACCCTTTGCTGGAGGATCCAGCACGCTGACCGCTTCGCCACCGAGGCTTGAGTGAAGTTTCGCCAAGGTAAGCTGTGAACCGAACTCCGGAGGGGGGTAAATACCCCTTTTCTAAAGGCATCCACGTTTTAACACATAAAACTGTCATAATTTGATCAAAAATGGGTCGTTCGCATATCAAACGAAACAGCGCTTCATGACGCATCATCTCCACACAAAATTGGGACGAACAAAATTACAAAGGAAGCTTGTAAGGCCTCTCAAACATGTGTAGGGTCGGGAAGGGCTTTGAAGGGAGTTGAAATTTGTATAAAGCCCAGCCTCCACGGTGATATATGCCCACAATAATACGTCAAGGGTGCACACAAAAGATGTGTCTGATGAATAAGACCAAGAAAATGTTTGAATTTTTGAGAGAAAAAAAGTTTTCTAGGAGGGGTCTCGAACCCGGGACCCTTTGCTGGAGGATCCAGCACGCTTACCGCTTCGCCACCGAGGCTTGAGCGAAGTTTCGCCAAGGTAAGCTGTGAACCGGACTCCGGAGGGGGGTAAATACCCCTTTTCTAAAGGCATCCACGTTTTAGCACATAAAACTGTCATAATTTGATCAAAAATGGGTCGTTCGCATATCAAACGAACCAGCGCTTCATGACGCATCTTTTCCACACAAAATTGGGACGAAAAAAATAACATAGGAAGCTTGTAGGGCCCCTCAAACATTTGTAGGGTCGGGAAGGGCTTTGAAGGGGGTTGAAATTTGTATAAAGCCCAGCCTCGACGGTGATATATGCCCACAATAATACGTCAAGGGTGCACACAAAAGATGTGTCTGATGAATAAGACCAAGAAAATGTTTGAATTTTTGATAGAAAAAAAGTTTTCTTGGAGGGGTCTCGAACCCGGGACCCTTTGCTGGAGGATCCAGCACGCTAACCGCTTCGCCACCGAGGCTTGAGCGAAGTTTCGCCAAGGTAAGCTGTGAACCGAACTCCGGAGGGGGGTAAATACCCCTTTTCCAAAGGCATCCACCTTTTAGCACATAAAACTGTCATAATTTGATCAAAAATGGGTCGTTCGCATATCAAACGAACCAGCGCTTCATGACGCATCCTTTCCACACAAAATTGGGACGAAAACAATAACATAGGAAGCTTGTAGGGCCCCTCAAACATTTGTAGGGTCGGGAAGGGCTTTGAAGGGGGTTAAAATTTGTATAAAGCCCAGCCTCCACGGTGATATATGCCCACAATAATACGTCAAGGGTGCACACGAAAGATGTGTCTGATGAATAAGACCAAGAAAATGTTTGAATTTTTGATAGAAAAAAAGTTTTCTTACAGGGGTCTCGAACCCGGGACCCTTTGCTGGAGGATCCAGCACGCTAACCGCTTCGCCACCGAGGCTTGAGCGAAGTTTCGCCAAGGTAAGCTGTGAACCGAACTCCGGAGGGGGGTAAATACCCCTTTTCCAAAGGCATCCACCTTTTAGCACATAAAACTGTCATAATTTGATCAAAAATGGGTCGTTCGCATATCAAACGAACCAGCGCTTCATGACGCATCTTTTCCACACAAAATGGGGACGAAAAAATAACATAGGAAGCTTGTAGGGCCCCTCAAACATTTGTAGGGTCGGGAAGGGCTTTGAAGGGGGTTAAAATTTGTATAAAGCCCAGCCTCCACGGTGATATATGCCCACAATAATACTGTCATAATTTGATCAAAAATGGGTCGTTCGCATATCAAACGAACCAGCGCTTCATGACGCATCTTTTCCACACAAAATGGGGACGAAAAAAATAACATAGGAAGCTTGTAGGGCCCCTCAAACATTTGTAGGGTCGGGAAGGGCTTTGAAGGGGGTTGAAATTTGTATAAAGCCCAGCCTCGACGGTGATATATGCCCACAATAATACGTCAAGGGTGCACACAAAAGATGTGTCTGATGAATAAGACCAAGAAAATGTTTGAATTTTTGAGAGAAAAAAAGGTTTTCTTGGAGGGGTCTCGAACCCGGGACCCTTTGCTGGAGGATCCAGCACGCTAACCGCTTCGCCACCGAGGCTTGAGCGAAGTTTCGCCAAGGTAAGCTGTGAACCGAACTCCGGAGGAGGGTAAATACCCCTTTTCCAAAGGCATCCACGTTTTAGCACATAAAACTGTCATAATTTGATCAAAAATGGGTCGTTCGCATATCAAACGAACCAGCGCTTCATGACGCATCCTTTCCACACAAAATTGAGACGAAAACAATAACATAGGAAGCTTGTAGGGCCCCTCAAACATTTGTAGGGTCGGGAAGGGCTTTGAAGAGGATTGAAATTTGTATAAAGCCCAGCCTCGACGGTGATATATGCCCACAATAATACGTCAAGGGTGCACACAAAAGATGTGTCTGATGAATAAGACCGAGAAAATGTTTGAATTTTTGATACAAAAAAGTTTTCTTGGAGGGGTCTCGAACCCGGGACCCTTTGCTGGAGGATCCAGCACGCTAACCGCTTCGCCACAGAGGCTTGAGCGAAGTTTCGCCAAGGTAAGCTGTGAACCGAACTCCGGAGGAGGGTAAATACCCCTTTTCCAAAGGCATCCACCTTTTAGCACATACAACTGTCATAATTTGATCAAAAATGGGTCGTTCGCATATCAAACGAACCAGCGCTTCATGACGCATCTTTTCCACACAAAATTGGGACGAAAACAATAACATAGGAAGCTTGTAGGGCCCCTCAAACATTTGTAGGGTCGGGAAGGGCTTTGAAGGGGGTTGAAATTTGTATAAAGCCCAGCCTCGACGGTGATATATGCCCACAATAATACGTCAAGGGTGCACACAAAAGATGTGTCTGATGAATAAGACCGAGAAAATGTTTGAATTTTTGATAGAAAAAAAGTTTTCTTGGAGGGGTCTCGAACCCGGGACCCTTTGCTGGAGGATCCAGCACGCTAACCGCTTCGCCACCGAGGCTTGAGCGAAGTTTCGCCAAGGTAAGCTGTGAACCGAACTCCGGAGGGGGGTAAATACCCCTTTTCCAAAGGCATCCACCTTTTAGCACATAAAACTGTCATAATTTGATCAAAAATGGGTCGTTCGCATATCAAACGAACCAGCGCTTCGTGACGCATCTTTTCCACACAAAATTGGGACGAAAACAATAACATAGGAAGCTTGTAGGGCCCCTCAAACATTTGTAGGGTCGGGAAGGGCTTTGAAGGGGGTTAAAATTTGTATAAAGCCCAGCCTCCACGGTGATATATGCCCACAATAATACGTCAAGGGTGCACACAAAAGATGTGTCTGATGAATAAGACCAAGAAAATGTTTGAATTTTTGAGAGAAAAAAGAGTTTTCTTGGAGGGGTCTCGAACCCGGGACCCTTTGCTGGAGGATCCAGCACGCTGACCGCTTCGCCACCGAGGCTTGAGTGAAGTTTAGCCAAGGTAAGCTGTGAACCGAACTCCGGAGGGGGGTAAATACCCCTTTTCTAAAGGCATCCACGTTTTAACACATAAAACTGTCATAATTTGATCAAAAATGGGTCGTTCGCATATCAAACGAAACAGCGCTTCATGACGCATCTTCTCCACACAAAATTGGGACGAACAAAATTACAAAGGAAGCTTGTAAGGCCTCTCAAACATGTGTAGGGTCGGGAAGGGCTTTGAAGGGGGTTGAAATTTGTATAAAGCCCAGCCTCCACGGTGATATATGCCCACAATAATACGTCAAGGGTGCACACAAAAGATGTGTCTGATGAATAAGACCAAGAACATGTTTGAATTTTTGAGAGAAAAAAAGTTTTCTAGGAGGGGTCTCGAACCCGGGACCCTTTGCTGGAGGATCCAGCACGCTTACCGCTTCGCCAAGGTAAGCTGTGAACCGGACTCCGGAGGGGGGTAAATACCCCTTTTCTAAAGGCATCCACGTTTTAGCACATAAAACTGTCATAATTTGATCAAAAATGGGTCGTTCGCATATCAAACGAACCAGCGCTTCATGACGCATCTTTTCCACACAAAATTGGGACGAAAACAATAACATAGGAAGCTTGTAGGGCCCCTCAAACATTTGTAGGGTCGGGAAGGGCTTTGAAGGGGGTTAAAATTTGTATAAAGCCCAGCCTCCACGGTGATATATGCCCACAATAATACGTCAAGGGTGCACACAAAAGATGTGTCTGATGAATAAGACCAAGAAAATGTTTGAATTTTTGAGAGAAAAAAAAGTTTTCTTGGAGGGGTCTCGAACCCGGGACCCTTTGCTGGAGGATCCAGCACGCTAACCGCTTCGCCACCGAGGCTTGAGCGAAGTTTCGCCAAGGTAAGCTGTGAACCGGACTCCGGAGGGGGGGTAAATACCCCTTTTCCAAAGGCATCCACGTTTTAGCACATAAAACTGTCATAATTTGATCAAAAATGGGTCGTTCGCATATCAAACGAACCAGCGCTTCATGACGCATCTTTTCCACACAAAATGGGGACGAAAAAAATAACATAGGAAGCTTGTAGGGCCCCTCAAACATTTGTAGGGTCGGGAAGGGCTTTGAAGGGGGTTGAAATTTGTATAAAGCCCAGCCTCCACGGTGATATATGCCCACAATAATACGTCAAGGGTGCACACAAAAGATGTGTCTGATGAATAAGACCAAGAAAATGTTTGAATTTTTGAGAGAAAAAAAGTTTTCTTGGAGGGGTCTCGAACCCGGGACCCTTTGCTGGAGGATCCAGCACGCTTACCGCTTCGCCACAGAGGCTTGAGCGAAGTTTCGCCAAGGTAAGCTGTGAACCGAACTCCGGAGGAGGGTAAATACCCCTTTTCCAAAGGCATCCACGTTTTAGCACATAAAACTGTCATAATTTGATCACAAATGGGTCGTTCGCATATCAAACAAACCAGCGCTTCATGACGCATCCTTTCCACACAAAATTGGGACGAAAACAATAACATAGGAAGCTTGTAGGGCCCCTCAAACATTTGTAGGGTCGGGAAGGGCTTTGAAGAGGATTGAAATTTGTATAAAGACCAGCCTCGACGGTGATATATGCCCACAATAATACGTCAAGGGTGCACACAAAAGATGTGTCTGATGAATAAGACCGAGAAAATGTTTGAATTTTTGATACAAAAAAGTTTTCTTGGAGGGGTCTCGAACCCGGGACCCTTTGCTGGAGGATCCAGCACGCTAACCGCTTCGCCACCGAGGCTTGAGCGAAGTTTCGCCAAGGTAAGCTGTGAACCGAACTCCGGAGGGGGGTAAATACCCCTTTTCCAAAGGCATCCACCTTTTAGCACATAAAACTGTCATAATTTGATCAAAAATGGGTCGTTCGCATATCAAACGAACCAGCGCTTCATGACGCATCTTTTCCACACAAAATTGGGACGAAAACAATAACATAGGAAGCTTGTAGGGCCCCTCAAACATTTGTAGGGTCGGGAAGGGCTTTGAAGGGGGTTAAAATTTGTATAAAGCCCAGCCTCCACGGTGATATATGCCCACAATAATACGTCAAGGGTGCACACAAAAGATGTGTCTGATGAATAAGACCAAGAAAATGTTTGAATTTTTGAGAGAAAAAAAAGTTTTCTTGGAGGGGTCTCGAACCCGGGACCCTTTGCTGGAGGATCCAGCACGCTGACCGCTTCGCCTCCGAGGCTTGAGTGAAGTTTCGCCAAGGTAAGCTGTGAACCGAACTCCGGAGGGGGGTAAATACCCCTTTTCTAAAGGCATCCACGTTTTAACACATAAAACTGTCATAATTTGATCAAAAATGGGTCGTTCGCATATCAAACGAAACAGCGCTTCATGACGCATCTTCTCCACACAAAATTGGGACGAACAAAATTACAAAGGAAGCTTGTAAGGCCTCTCAAACATGTGTAGGGTCGGGAAGGGCTTTGAAGGGGGTTGAAATTTGTATAAAGCCCAGCCTCCACGGTTATATATGCCCACAATAATACGTCAAGGGTGCACACAAAAGATGTGTCTGATGAATAAGACCAAGAAAATGTTTGAATTTTTGAGAGAAAAAAAGTTTTCTAGGAGGGGTCTCGAACCCGGGACCCTTTGCTGGAGGATCCAGCACGCTTACCGCTTCGCCACCGAGGCTTGAGCGAAGTTTCGCCAAGGTAAGCTGTGAACCGGACTCCGGAGGGGGGTAAATACCCCTTTTCTAAAGGCATCCACGTTTTAGCACATAAAACTGTCATAATTTGATCAAAAATGGGTCGTTCGCATATCAAACGAACCAGCGCTTCATGACGCATCTTTTCCACACAAAATTGGTACGAAAACAATAACATAGGAAGCTTGTAGGGCCCCTCAAACATTTGTAGGGTCGGGAAGGGCTTTGAAGGGGGTTAAAATTTGTATAAAGCCCAGCCTCCACGGTGATATATGCCCACAATAATACGTCAAGGGTGCACACAAAAGATGTGTCTGATGAATAAGACCAAGAAAATGTTTGAATTTTTGAGAGAAAAAAAAGTTTTCTTGGAGGGGTCTCGAACCCGGGACCCTTTGCTGGAGGATCCAGCACGCTAACCGCTTCGCCACCGAGGCTTGAACGAAGTTTCGCCAAGGTAAGCTGTGAACCGGACTCCGGAGGGGGGTAAATACCCCTTTTCTAAAGACAACCACGTTTTCGCACATAAAACTGTCATAATTTGATCAAAAAGGGTCGTTCGCATATCAAACGAACCAGCGCTTCATGACGCATCCTTTCCACACACAATTGGGACGAAAAAAATAACATAGGAAGCTTGTAGGGCCCCTCAAACATTTGTAGGGTCGGGAAGGGCTTTGAAGGGGGTTGAAATTTGTATAAAGCCCAGCCTCGACGGTGATATATGCCCACAATAATACGTCAAGGGTGCACACAAAAGATGTGTCTGATGAATAAGACCAAGAAAATGTTTGAATTTTTGATAGAAAAAAAGTTTTCTTGGAGGGGTCTCGAACCCGGGACCCTTTGCTGGAGGATCCAGCACGCTAACCGCTTCGCCACCGAGGCTTGAGCGAAGTTTCGCCAAGGTAAGCTGTGAACCGAACTCCGGAGGGGGTAAATACCCCTTTTCTAAAGGCATCCACCTTTTAGCCCATAAAACTGTCATAATTTGATCAAAAATGGGTCGTTCGCATATCAAACGAACCAGCGCTTCATGCCGCATCTTTTCCACACAAAATTGGGACGAAAAAATAACATAGGAAGCTTGTAGGGCCCCTCAAACATTTGTAGGGTCGGGAAGGGCTTTGAAGGGGGTTAAAATTTGTATAAAGCCCAGCCTCCACGGTGATATATGCCCACAATAATACGCCAAGGGTGCACACGAAAGATGTGTCTGATGAATAAGACCAAGAAAATGTTTGAATTTTTGATAGAAAAAAAGTTTTCTTAGAGGGGTCTCGAACCCGGGACCCTTTGCTGGAGGATCCAGCACGCTAACCGCTTCGCCACCGAGGCTTAAGCGAAGTTTCGCCAAGGTAAGCTGTGAACCGAACTCCGGAGGGGGGTAAATACCCCTTTTCCAAAGGCATCCACCTTTTAGCACATAAAACTGTCATAATTTGATCAAAAATGGGTCGTTCGCATATCAAACGAACCAGCGCTTCATGCCGCATCTTTTCCACACAAAATTGGGACGAAAAAATAACATAGGAAGCTTGTAGGGCCCCTCAAACATTTGTAGGGTAGGGAAGGGCTTTGAAGGGGGTTAAAATTTGTTTAAAGCCCAGCCTCCACGGTGATATATGCCCACAATAATACGTCAAGGGTGCACACAAAAGATGTGTCTGATGAATAAGACCAAGAAAATGTTTGAATTTTTGAGAGAAAAAAAAGTTTTCTTGGAGGGGTCTCGAACCCGGGACCTTTTGCTGGAGGATCCAGCACACTAACCGCGTTAAACATTTGTAGGGTCGGGAAGGGCTTTGAAGGGGGTTAAAATTTGTATAAAGCCCAGCCTCCACGGTGATATATGCCCACAATAATACGTCAAGGGTGCACACGAAAGATGTGTCTGATGAATAAGACCAAGAAAATGTTTGAATTTTTGATAGAAAAAAAGTTTTCTTACAGGGGTCTCGAACCCGGGACCCTTTGCTGGAGGATCCAGCACGCTAACCGCTTCGCCACCGAGGCTTGAGCGAAGTTTCGCCAAGGTAAGCTGTGAACCGAACTCCGGAGGGGGGTAAATACCCCTTTTCCAAAGGCATCCACCTTTTAGCACATAAAACTGTCATAATTTGATCAAAAATGGGTCGTTCGCATATCAAACGAACCAGCGCTTCATGACGCATCTTTTCCACACAAAATGGGGACGAAAACAATAACATAGGAAGCTTGTAGGGCCCCTCAAACATTTGTAGGGTCGGGAAGGGCTTTGAAGGGGGTTAAAATTTGTATAAAGCCCAGCCTCCACGGTGATATATGCCCACAATAATACGTCAAGGGTGCACACAAAAGATGTGTCTGATGAATAAGACCAAGAAAATGTTTGAATTTTTGAGAGAAAAAAAAGTTTTCTTGGAGGGGTCTCGAACCCGGGACCCTTTGCTGGAGGATCCAGCACGCTAACCGCTTCGCCACAGAGGCTTGAGCGAAGTTTCGCCAAGGTAAGCTGTGAACCGAACTCCGGAGGAGGGTAAATACCCCTTTTCCAAAGGCATCCACCTTTTAGCACATACAACTGTCATAATTTGATCAAAAATGGGTCGTTCGCATATCAAACGAACCAGCGCTTCATGACGCATCTTTTCCACACAAAATTGGGACGAAAACAATAACATAGGAAGCTTGTAGGGCCCCTCAAACATTTGTAGGGTCGGGAAGGGCTTTGAAGGGGGTTGAAATTTGTATAAAGCCCAGCCTCGACGGTGATATATGCCCACAATAATACGTCAAGGGTGCACACAAAAGATGTGTCTGATGAATAAGACCGAGAAAATGTTTGAATTTTTGATAGAAAAAAAGTTTTCTTGGAGGGGTCTCGAACCCGGGACCCTTTGCTGGAGGATCCAGCACGCTAACCGCTTCGCCACCGAGGCTTGAGCGAAGTTTCGCCAAGGTAAGCTGTGAACCGAACTCCGGAGGGGGGTAAATACCCCTTTTCCAAAGGCATCCACCTTTTAGCACATAAAACTGTCATAATTTGATCAAAAATGGGTCGTTCGCATATCAAACGAACCAGCGCTTCATGACGCATCTTTTCCACACAAAATTGGGACAAAAACAATAACATAGGAAGCTTGTAGGGCCCCTCAAACATTTGTAGGGTCGGGAAGGGCTTTGAAGGGGGTTAAAATTTGTATAAAGCCCAGCCTCCACGGTGATATATGCCCACAATAATACGTCAAGGGTGCACACAAAAGATGTGTCTGATGAATAAGACCAAGAAAATGTTTGAATTTTTGAGAGAAAAAAGAGTTTTCTTGGAGGGGTCTCGAACCCGGGACCCTTTGCTGGAGGATCCAGCACGCTGACCGCTTCGCCACCGAGGCTTGAGTGAAGTTTAGCCAAGGTAAGCTGTGAACCGAACTCCGGAGGGGGGTAAATACCCCTTTTCTAAAGGCATCCACGTTTTAACACATAAAACTGTCATAATTTGATCAAAAATGGGTCGTTCGCATATCAAACGAAACAGCGCTTCATGGCGCATCTTCTCCACACAAAATTGGGACGAACAAAATTACAAAGGAAGCTTGTAAGGCCTCTCAAACATGTGTAGGGTCGGGAAGGGCTTTGAAGGGGGTTGAAATTTGTATAAAGCCCAGCCTCCACGGTGATATATGCCCACAATAATACGTCAAGGGTGCACACAAAAGATGTGTCTGATGAATAAGACCAAGAACATGTTTGAATTTTTGAGAGAAAAAAAAGTTTTCTTGGAGGGGTCTCGAACCCGGGACCCTTTGCTGGAGGATCCAGCACGCTAACCGCTTCGCCACCGAGGCTTGAGCGAAGTTTCGCCAAGGTAAGCTGTGAACCGGACTCCGGAGGGGGGTAAATACCCCTTTTCCAAAGGCATCCACGTTTTAGCACATAAAACTGTCATAATTTGATCAAAAATGGGTCGTTCGCATATCAAACGAACCAGCGCTTCATGACGCATCTTTTCCACACAAAATGGGGACGAAAAAATAACATAGGAAGCTTGTAGGGCCCCTCAAACATTTGTAGGGTCGGGAAGGGCTTTGAAGGGGGTTGAAATTTGTATAAAGCCCAGCCTCCACGGTGATATATGCCCACAATAATACGTCAAGGGTGCACACAAAAGATGTGTCTGATGAATAAGACCAAGAAAATGTTTGAATTTTTGAGAGAAAAAAAGTTTTCTTGGAGGGGTCTCGAACCCGGGACCCTTTGCTGGAGGATCCAGCACGCTTACCGCTTCGCCACAGAGGCTTGAGCGAAGTTTCGCCAAGGTAAGCTGTGAACCGAACTCCGGAGGGGGGTAAATACCCCTTTTCCAAAGGCATCCACCTTTTAGCACATAAAACTGTCATAATTTGATCAAAAATGGGTCGTTCGCATATCAAACGAACCAGCGCTTCATGCCGCATCTTTTCCACACAAAATTGGGACGAAAAAATAACATAGGAAGCTTGTAGGGCCCCTCAAACATTTGTAGGGTAGGGAAGGGCTTTGAAGGGGGTTAAAATTTGTTTAAAGCCCAGCCTCCACGGTGATATATGCCCACAATAATACGTCAAGGGTGCACACAAAAGATGTGTCTGATGAATAAGACCAAGAAAATGTTTGAATTTTTGAGAGAAAAAAAAGTTTTCTTGGAGGGGTCTCGAACCCGGGACCTTTTGCTGGAGGATCCAGCACACTAACCGCGTTAAACATTTGTAGGGTCGGGAAGGGCTTTGAAGGGGGTTAAAATTTGTATAAAGCCCAGCCTCCACGGTGATATATGCCCACAATAATACGTCAAGGGTGCACACGAAAGATGTGTCTGATGAATAAGACCAAGAAAATGTTTGAATTTTTGATAGAAAAAAAGTTTTCTTACAGGGGTCTCGAACCCGGGACCCTTTGCTGGAGGATCCAGCACGCTAACCGCTTCGCCACCGAGGCTTGAGCGAAGTTTCGCCAAGGTAAGCTGTGAACCGAACTCCGGAGGGGGGTAAATACCCCTTTTCCAAAGGCATCCACCTTTTAGCACATAAAACTGTCATAATTTGATCAAAAATGGGTCGTTCGCATATCAAACGAACCAGCGCTTCATGACGCATCTTTTCCACACAAAATGGGGACGAAAACAATAACATAGGAAGCTTGTAGGGCCCCTCAAACATTTGTAGGGTCGGGAAGGGCTTTGAAGGGGGTTAAAATTTGTATAAAGCCCAGCCTCCACGGTGATATATGCCCACAATAATACGTCAAGGGTGCACACAAAAGATGTGTCTGATGAATAAGACCAAGAAAATGTTTGAATTTTTGAGAGAAAAAAAAGTTTTCTTGGAGGGGTCTCGAACCCGGGACCCTTTGCTGGAGGATCCAGCACGCTAACCGCTTCGCCACAGAGGCTTGAGCGAAGTTTCGCCAAGGTAAGCTGTGAACCGAACTCCGGAGGAGGGTAAATACCCCTTTTCCAAAGGCATCCACCTTTTAGCACATACAACTGTCATAATTTGATCAAAAATGGGTCGTTCGCATATCAAACGAACCAGCGCTTCATGACGCATCTTTTCCACACAAAATTGGGACGAAAACAATAACATAGGAAGCTTGTAGGGCCCCTCAAACATTTGTAGGGTCGGGAAGGGCTTTGAAGGCGGTTGAAATTTGTATAAAGCCCAGCCTCGACGGTGATATATGCCCACAATAATACGTCAAGGGTGCACACAAAAGATGTGTCTGATGAATAAGACTGAGAAAATGTTTGAATTTTTGATAGAAAAAAAGTTTTCTTGGAGGGGTCTCGAACCCGGGACCCTTTGCTGGAGGATCCAGCACGCTAACCGCTTCGCCACCGAGGCTTGAGCGAAGTTTCGCCAAGGTAAGCTGTGAACCGAACTCCGGAGGGGGGTAAATACCCCTTTTCCAAAGGCATCCACCTTTTAGCACATAAAACTGTCATAATTTGATCAAAAATGGGTCGTACCAGCGCTTCATGACGCATCTTTTCCACACAAAATTGGGACAAAAACAATAACATAGGAAGCTTGTAGGGCCCCTCAAACATTTGTAGGGTCGGGAAGGGCTTTGAAGGGGGTTAAAATTTGTATAAAGCCCAGCCTCCACGGTGATATATGCCCACAATAATACGTCAAGGGTGCACACAAAAGATGTGTCTGATGAATAAGACCAAGAAAATGTTTGAATTTTTGAGAGAAAAAAGAGTTTTCTTGGAGGGGTCTCGAACCCGGGACCCTTTGCTGGAGGATCCAGCACGCTGACCGCTTCGCCACCGAGGCTTGAGTGAAGTTTAGCCAAGGTAAGCTGTGAACCGAACTCCGGAGGGGGGTAAATACCCCTTTTCTAAAGGCATCCACGTTTTAACACATAAAACTGTCATAATTTGATCAAAAATGGGTCGTTCGCATATCAAACGAAACAGCGCTTCATGACGCATCTTCTCCACACAAAATTGGGACGAACAAAATTACAAAGGAAGCTTGTAAGGCCTCTCAAACATGTGTAGGGTCGGGAAGGGCTTTGAAGGGGGTTGAAATTTGTATAAAGCCCAGCCTCCACGGTGATATATGCCCACAATAATACGTCAAGGGTGCACACAAAAGATGTGTCTGGTGAATAAGACCAAGAACATGTTTGAATTTTTGAGAGAAAAAAAGTTTTCTAGGAGGGGTCTCGAACCCGGGACCCTTTGCTGGAGGATCCAGCACGCTTACCGCTTCGCCAAGGTAAGCTGTGAACCGGACTCCGGAGGGGGGTAAATACCCCTTTTCTAAAGGCATCCACGTTTTAGCACATAAAACTGTCATAATTTGATCAAAAATGGGTCGTTCGCATATCAAACGAACCAGCGCTTCATGACGCATCTTTTCCACACAAAATTGGGACGAAAACAATAACATAGGAAGCTTGTAGGGCCCCTCAAACATTTGTAGGGTCGGGAAGGGCTTTGAAGGGGGTTAAAATTTGTATAAAGCCCAGCCTCCACGGTGATATATGCCCACAATAATACGTCAAGGGTGCACACAAAAGATGTGTCTGATGAATAAGACCAAGAAAATGTTTGAATTTTTGAGAGAAAAAAAAGTTTTCTTGGAGGGGTCTCGAACCCGGGACCCTTTGCTGGAGGATCCAGCACGCTAACCGCTTCGCCACCGAGGCTTGAGCGAAGTTTCGCCAAGGTAAGCTGTGAACCGGACTCCGGAGGGGGGTAAATACCCCTTTTCCAAAGGCATCCACGTTTTAGCACATAAAACTGTCATAATTTGATCAAAAATGGGTCGTTCGCATATCAAACGAACCAGCGCTTCATGACGCATCTTTTCCACACAAAATGGGGACGAAAAAATAACATAGGAAGCTTGTAGGGCCCCTCAAACATTTGTAGGGTCGGGAAGGGCTTTGAAGGGGGTTGAAATTTGTATAAAGCCCAGCCTCCACGGTGATATATGCCCACAATAATACGTCAAGGGTGCACACAAAAGATGTGTCTGATGAATAAGACCAAGAAAATGTTTGAATTTTTGAGAGAAAAAAAGTTTTCTTGGAGGGGTCTCGAACCCGGGACCCTTTGCTGGAGGATCCAGCACGCTTACCGCTTCGCCACAGAGGCTTGAGCGAAGTTTCGCCAAGGTAAGCTGTGAACCGAACTCCGGAGGAGGGTAAATACCCCTTTTCCAAAGGCATCCACGTTTTAGCACATAAAACTGTCATAATTTGATCACAAATGGGTCGTTCGCATATCAAACAAACCAGCGCTTCATGACGCATCCTTTCCACACAAAATTGGGACGAAAACAATAACATAGGAAGCTTGTAGGGCCCCTCAAACATTTGTAGGGTCGGGAAGGGCTTTGAAGAGGATTGAAATTTGTATAAAGCCCAGCCTCGACGGTGATATATGCCCACAATAATACGTCAAGGGTGCACACAAAAGATGTGTCTGATGAATAAGACCGAGAAAATGTTTGAATTTTTGATACAAAAAAGTTTTCTTGGAGGGGTCTCGAACCCGGGACCCTTTGCTGGAGGATCCAGCACGCTAACCGCTTCGCCACAGAGGCTTGAGCGAAGTTTCGCCAAGGTAAGCTGTGAACCGAACTCCGGAGGAGGGTAAATACCCCTTTTCCAAAGGCATTAACTTATAATAATGGAGACTAAAGAAACACGTCTGTTTGGATTGATCTATCGTTTTAATCTCGAACTCAAAACTCAACTGATAATAATAACGTCATACTTTATATGACGTTATCAAACATTTGTACACATAACAATCAGAATCACGTTACAATCACGTTATATTTCGCGACATTCTCCGGGGCACGAAATAATCGATTGTGAAACAATAATTTACCATTATATCAAAAAATAAATCATTAATTTGTCACTATTAGTTACATGCATTAAAGTTTGTTAAATATGAATTGGTATATATTAATCGGATATTTCTAATGGATATAATTTAATAATTGGTCTTGACGTATAGTTTCCATTTGACGTTTTCAAAACAGCCGATCGGATAAGTCCATCTCTTCCTGTGACAACTTCATGTATTCGTCCAATTTTCCAATTAACTCGGGGGCCGTCTTCATGAATCTGGACAATATCACCAATTTTCAGTCGTTGATTATTACATCCTGACGTGCGATGATGTTCACGTAGACCAGTCAGATATTCCCTTTTCCATCTATTTACAAAATTTTGAATTAATAACTCTTTCCGATCTAAGTGTGTGTTGGCCGATACATGGTTAATTTCTTTCTTTTCTTCCGTGGTATCAAAATGATAATGAGTATCACACATTTGTCGTCCGTAAATTAAATGACATGGTGACAAAGGTTTCGGGTCCGTAAATGATGATGATACATAAGTTAGTGGTCGATCATTGATGACTCTTTCAATTTCGCACAAAATTGTTCGAAGTGTGTCTTCATTAACTTGTGTCCGTCCAAGTACTTTTCTCATTGTTGATTTCGTTATTCCAATCATTCTCTCCCACCATCCACCGAACCAAGGAGCTCCCTTAGGTATGAACTTCCATTTGACTTGAATTTTCAATTGAATTGGAATTATCTTGGCGGCCGATACAAATGTAGTTCCGTTGTCTGAATACATTGTACGAGGAGTAGATTTACTACTGATGAATCTTCGAAAGGCCAAAACAAAGGAATCTGTAGATAAATCTGGAACCAATTCCAGGTGTATGGCTCTAGAATAAGAACAAGTGAAAAGACAGATATACATTTTCCGTTGATTTCCAATGTCTTTTACGTAGAGGGGTCCAGCGAAATCCACACCAGTGGTGTTGAATGGTATGCTATCCATAACTCTTTCTCGAGGTAGATGAGGAGGATCTGGTTTTGAAAAAGGTCTGCCCATTACTTTCTGGCAAGAAACGCATTTTCTCAGTAGATAATTTACACATTGTCGTATCTGTGGAATCCAATATTTCTGGCGAATTTGAGTAATTGTTTGTAACGAACCTGAATGTAATCCTTTGATGTGAGTGTCCATGACAATTAGATCCGTGAATTTGTGTTTTTTCGGAAGTAGAATCGGAAATTTTGTCTCTTCATTCAATGACGAATTCGCTATGCGTCCTTCGCAACGTACAATGTTTGTATCGTCCTGAAATAGACGCAATTGATTGACAAGAGATGATCTCTGATTTTGCCTATTTTTACCAGTTAAAATGTCTATTTCCAACTTGAATTCTTCATTCTGGATTCCTAAAATCCAATGTTTCAAAACCGAACCAATTTCATACGACGATAACTCATTTGATATTGACTCGTCAATCTTCTTTGTAGGTAAAATGTTTCTCCGTCTATCTTTGCATCTAGCAACAAAGCGCAACACATAAGCTGTGACACGAAGTAGTTTATGCAGTGTGCTAAATCTCGAAATATCGATAACATTCTGAATTCCAATCTTGTTGTTACTTTGAAGTGGAATAATTTGGTCAGTGTCCGTGTCTGTTTCGAGCAAAACTGTGTGTGTTTGCGGTTCCCATACTGGCCATTCTTCCTTGGTATTTAACCATTTGGGTCCATGCCACCATAAATCAGACTTTTTAAAATGTTCTGCAGTCAAACCACGAGTTTGTAGATCAGCAGGGTTCATATCTGTTGGAACATATTTCCACATATGGGACGAAGTAAGCTCCAAAATGTTCCTCTTCCTATTCTCTACAAATTTATTGAGGGGTTTTAACGATCTCAACCAATGCAAAACAATTTGACTATCGCTCCAATAAATAACGGAATGAACTTCTAAACTATGTTGAACGGTTTTAGCTAATCTGGCTCCTATAACCGCTGCCATCAGTTCCAGTCTGGGAAGAGTTATAGTTTTCAAAGGTGCGACTCTATTTTTGGATACTACCAATGACGAACTTTCTCCGTTGCTGATATACACACAAGCTCCATATGCCTTTTCGCTGGCATCTACGAAAACATGTAAGATGGATGTGTGACTTGACCATGATAGTCCTTTGAACAAGTGTCGAGGAATTTTAGTTTCTTCTAAGGCTGATTGTATGTCTCGTGAAATTCCAATCCATTCCATATGCACATTTTCTGGTAATATCTCGTCCCATGCGAAGCCAAGTTTCCAAAGCTGTTGCATCAAAAGTTTTGCTCTAATGGTTATCGGTCCAAGAAAACCTAAAGGATCGAATATAGATGATGAATGTCGTAAGATTTCACGCTTACTTATTGTCTTTGTCTCCGTATCAATAATTTTCTTGGCGAATGTCAATACGTCCTGATTTGGATCCCATCGCATTCCAAGAATTTTCGTATTTGTATCTTGATCAAGAACTCCCTCTGCTTTTGCTGTTTCCTGAAGCTCCTTATGGTTGGAGGCCCAAGATCGTAAGTTAAAACCAGCATCTGACAATAATTTCCGTGAATTATGGAAGAATATTTGAGCATCCTCAGTCGTGTTTATACTTGTTAGTACATTATCAACGTAAATATCCCGTTGTATGATATCAGCTGTCTCCGATGGGTTCTCCGAAATGTGTTTCAGTAATGTTGCATTTAAGATGAAAGGCGAACATGTTGCTCCGAATAATACAGATTTGAATCTATAAGTAACTAATTGACTGTTTGCACCACATATACTTGTGTGGTGTTTCCGGTTACATTTTCTACACGTGTTCTGAGATTTGCAATCGGAAATACGATGTTTTCTTAGACAGTTAAAACATAAACCTTTCTCTTTTACTATATGCTTTCTCTCGTTTACTTCAGTTACATTATTACATAAGAAAGGGGCGTGTACTCCATCGCAAAATACGCAGGGTCTTGAAGAGATAATATTTCTCCATTCGTTACTTGTAGATCGGCGTTGTGTTTTTGTGACAAATGCTGCCGTAGGTGTAAAATTATCAGGTAAGCTTACATCTGAACTATTGGAGGTAATATAAGCATCTTGAATACTGAATTCTCTTTGTATAGCTTTACGTAATGATTTAAAATCCCAATCATCTCCTCCGTTATCACGGGTTATGTTGCGTCTCATTTCTTGAGGAAGCTTACCAAGTATAATGGGCACTAAAATAGACCCATAGCTTTCTGGATATCTTCCTAGTGATTCCAACCCACGGACATAACTTTCTAGTTTATCATAAAATAGTTTGAGACTTTCAATGCCTGTTGAAGGTGCTTGTATCTCTACGAGATTTTTCATGAATGTATTGACCAGTTTGTGATCCTGTCCGAATCTTTCCTTCAATAATTGAATTGCCGTTGGATAATTAGCGTTTGTTATTTGTAATCCAGCAATACACTGACTTGCTTCTCCAGTTAAATGGGATTTGAGGTAATTGAATTTCTGTGAATTTGTTAGGAAATCATTCTTGTCTATAGCCCCTTCAAAGGAATCCCAAAATGACTGCCAATCTAGTAGATTTCCGTCAAATTTAGTGATAGTTAATTTTGGCAGTTTATGAAAACTTGAAGAATTGTGTATTCCGGAAAATGATACACTTGTCTGACCGTTATTATCATTTGTATTTACGGGTGTCAAGTTATGACCAGATGGATTTAAAAATGATTTCGATAGCTTCTTTAGTTTTGCAATGCAATTTTGAATTATTAAATGGTACTTATCTGCTTCTTCTATTTCTTCGTTAATTCCTTCCTCCGATGTGATTTGTGCGATTTCTTCATTCAGTTTCTCTAACTGTTTCGTTTTCAGCTGTAAAACTTCGATAGTTGAATTAATTTCTTCTGCGTCAATATCGGTTAACCCTTCTATGTTTTCGTATCTGTTGATGAGTTTCGTGGTAGAACTTCTGTGTCCTCCGCGGATGACCCTTAGGTTCGAAGTCATCACGGCACCAATAACTTATAATAATGGAGACTAAAGAAACACGTCTGTTTGGATTGATCTATCGTTTTAATCTCGAACTCAAAACTCAACTGATAATAATAACGTCATACTTTATATGACGTTATCAAACATTTGTACACATAACAATCAGAATCACGTTACAATCACGTTATATTTCGCGACAGGCATCCACCTTTTAGCACATAAAACTGTCATAATTTGATCAAAAAGGGTCGTTCGCATATCAAACGAACCAGCGCTTCATGACGCATCTTTTCCACACAAAATTGGGACGAAAACAATAACATAGGAAGCTTGTAGGGCCCCTCAAACATTTGTAGGGTCGGGAAGGGCTTTGAAGGGGGTTAAAATTTGTATAAAGCCCAGCCTCCACGGTGATATATGCCCACAATAATACGTCAAGGGTGCACACAAAAGATGTGTCTGATGAATAAGACCAAGAAAATGTTTGAATTTTTGAGAGAAAAAAAAGTTTTCTTGGAGGGGTCTCGAACCCGGGACCCTTTGCTGGAGGATCCAGCACGCTGACCGCTTCGCCACCGAGGCTTGAGTGAAGTTTCGCCAAGGTAAGCTGTGAACCGAACTCCGGAGGGGGGTAAATACCCCCTTTCTAAAGGCATCCACGTTTTAACACATAAAACTGTCATAATTTGATCAAAAATGGGTCGTTCGCATATCAAACGAAACAGCGCTTCATGACGCATCTTCTCCACACAAAATTGGGACGAACAAAATTACAAAGGAAGCTTGTAAGGCCTCTCAAACATGTGTAGGGTCGGGAAGGGCTTTGAAGGGGGTTGAAATTTGTATAAAGCCCAGCCTCCACGGTTATATATGCCCACAATAATACGTCAAGGGTGCACACAAAAGATGTGTCTGATGAATAAGACCAAGAAAATGTTTGAATTTTTGAGAGAAAAAAAGTTTTCTAGGAGGGGTCTCGAACCCGGGACCCTTTGCTGGAGGATCCAGCACGCTTACCGCTTCGCCACCGAGGCTTGAGCGAAGTTTCGCCAAGGTAAGCTGTGAACCGGACTCCGGAGGGGGGTAAATACCCCTTTTCTAAAGGCATCCACGTTTTAGCACATAAAACTGTCATAATTTGATCAAAAATGGGTCGTTCGCATATCAAACGAACCAGCGCTTCATGACGCATCTTTTCCACACAAAATTGGGACGAAAACAATAACATAGGAAGCTTGTAGGGCCCCTCAAACATTTGTAGGGTCGGGAAGGGCTTTGAATGGGGTTAAAATTTGTATAAAGCCCAGCCTCCACGGTGATATATGCCCACAATAATACGTCAAGGGTGCACACAAAAGATGTGTCTGATGAATAAGACCAAGAAAATGTTTGAATTTTTGAGAGAAAAAAAAGTTTTCTTGGAGGGGTCTCGAACCCGGGACCCTTTGCTGGAGGATCCAGCACGCTAACCGCTTCGCCACCGAGGCTTGAACGAAGTTTCGCCAAGGTAAGCTGTGAACCGGACTCCGGAGGGGGGTAAATACCCCTTTTCTAAAGACAACCACGTTTTCGCACATAAAACTGTCATAATTTGATCAAAAAGGGTCGTTCGCATATCAAACGAACCAGCGCTTCATGACGCATCCTTTCCACACACAATTGGGACGAAAAAAATAACATAGGAAGCTTGTAGGGCCCCTCAAACATTTGTAGGGTCGGGAAGGGCTTTGAAGGGGGTTGAAATTTGTATAAAGCCCAGCCTCGACGGTGATATATGCCCACAATAATACGTCAAGGGTGCACACAAAAGATGTGTCTGATGAATAAGACCAAGAAAATGTTTGAATTTTTGATAGAAAAAAAGTTTTCTTGGAGGGGTCTCGAACCCGGGACCCTTTGCTGGAGGATCCAGCACGCTAACCGCTTCGCCACCGAGGCTTGAGCGAAGTTTCGCCAAGGTAAGCTGTGAACCGAACTCCGGAGGGGGTAAATACCCCTTTTCTAAAGGCATCCACCTTTTAGCCCATAAAACTGTCATAATTTGATCAAAAATGGGTCGTTCGCATATCAAACGAACCAGCGCTTCATGCCGCATCTTTTCCACACAAAATTGGGACGAAAAAATAACATAGGAAGCTTGTAGGGCCCCTCAAACATTTGTAGGGTCGGGAAGGGCTTTGAAGGGGGTTAAAATTTGTATAAAGCCCAGCCTCCACGGTGATATATGCCCACAATAATACGCCAAGGGTGCACACGAAAGATGTGTCTGATGAATAAGACCAAGAAAATGTTTGAATTTTTGATAGAAAAAAAGTTTTCTTAGAGGGGTCTCGAACCCGGGACCCTTTGCTGGAGGATCCAGCACGCTAACCGCTTCGCCACCGAGGCTTAAGCGAAGTTTCGCCAAGGTAAGCTGTGAACCGAACTCCGGAGGGGGGTAAATACCCCTTTTCCAAAGGCATCCACCTTTTAGCACATAAAACTGTCATAATTTGATCAAAAATGGGTCGTTCGCATATCAAACGAACCAGCGCTTCATGCCGCATCTTTTCCACACAAAATTGGGACGAAAAAATAACATATGAAGCTTGTAGGGCCCCTCAAACATTTGTAGGGTAGGGAAGGGCTTTGAAGGGGGTTAAAATTTGTTTAAAGCCCAGCCTCCACGGTGATATATGCCCACAATAATACGTCAAGGGTGCACACAAAAGATGTGTCTGATGAATAAGACCAAGAAAATGTTTGAATTTTTGAGAGAAAAAAAAGTTTTCTTGGAGGGGTCTCGAACCCGGGACCTTTTGCTGGAGGATCCAGCACACTAACCGCGTTAAACATTTGTAGGGTCGGGAAGGGCTTTGAAGGGGGTTAAAATTTGTATAAAGCCCAGCCTCCACGGTGATATATGCCCACAATAATACGTCAAGGGTGCACACAAAAGATGTGTCTGATGAATAAGACCAAGAAAATGTTTGAATTTTTGAGAGAAAAAAAGGTTTTCTTGGAGGGGTCTCGAACCCGGGACCCTTTGCTGGAGGATCCAGCACGCTAACCGCTTCGACACCGAGGCTTGAGCGAAGTTTTGCCAAGGTAAGCTGTGAACCGGACTCCGGAGGGGGGTAAATACCCCTTTTCTAAAGGCAACCACGTTTTAGCACATAAAACTGTCATAATTTGATCAAAAATGGGTCGTTCGCATATCAAACGAACCAGCGCTTCATGACGCATCCTTTCCACACAAAATTGGGACGAAAAAATAACATAGGAAGCTTGTAGGGCCCCTCAAACATTTGTAGGGTCGGGAAGGGCTTTGAAGGGGGTTGAAATTTGTATAAAGCCCAGCCTCGACGGTGATATATGCCCACAATAATACGTCAAGGGTGCACACAAAAGATGTGTCTGATGAATAAGACCAAGAAAATGTTTGAATTTTTGATAGAAAAAAAGTTTTCTTGGAGGGGTCTCGAACCCGGGACCCTTTGCTGGAGGATCCAGCACGCTAACCGCTTCGCCACCGAGGCTTGAGCGAAGTTTCGCCAAGGTAAGCTGTGAACCGAACTCCGGAGGGGGGTAAATACCCCTTTTCCAAAGGCATCCACCTTTTAGCACATAAAACTGTCATAATTTGATCAAAAATGGGTCGTTCGCATATCAAACGAACCAGCGCTTCATGACGCATCTTTTCCACACAAAATTGGGACGAAAAAATAACATAGGAAGCTTGTAGGGCCCCTCAAACATTTGTAGGGTAGGGAAGGGCTTTGAAGGGGGTTGAAATTTGTATAAAGCCCAGCCTCGACGGTGATATATGCCCACAATAATACGTCAAGGGTGCACACAAAAGATGTGTCTGATGAATAAGACCAAGAAAATGTTTGAATTTTTGATAGAAAAAAAGTTTTCTTGGAGGGGTCTCGAACCCGGGACCCTTTGCTGGAGGATCCAGCACGCTAACCGCTTCGCCACCGAGGCTTGAGCGAAGTTTCGCCAAGGTAAGCTGTGAACCGAACTCCGGAGGGGGGTAAATACCCCTTTTCCAAAGGCATCCACCTTTTAGCACATAAAACTGTCATAATTTGATCAAAAATGGGTCGTTCGCATATCAAACGAACCAGCGCTTCATGCCGCATCTTTTCCACACAAAATTGGGACGAAAAAATAACATAGGAAGCTTGTAGGGCCCCTCAAACATTTGTAGGGTAGGGAAGGGCTTTGAAGGGGGTTAAAATTTGTTTAAAGCCCAGCCTCCACGGTGATATATGCCCACAATAATACGTCAAGGGTGCACACAAAAGATGTGTCTGATGAATAAGACCAAGAAAATGTTTGAATTGTTGAGAGAAAAAAAAGTTTTCTTGGAGGGGTCTCGAACCCGGGACCCTTTGCTGGAGGATCCAGCACACTAACCGCGTTAAACATTTGTAGGGTCGGGAAGGGCTTTGAAGGGGGTTAAAATTTGTATAAAGCCCAGCCTCCACGGTGATATATGCCCACAATAATACGTCAAGGGTGCACACGAAAGATGTGTCTGATGAATAAGACCAAGAAAATGTTTGAATTTTTGATAGAAAAAAAGTTTTCTTAGAGGGGTCTCGAACCCGGGACCCTTTGCTGGAGGATCCAGCACGCTAACCGCTTCGCCACCGAGGCTTGAGCGAAGTTTCGCCAAGGTAAGCTGTGAACCGAACTCCGGAGGGGGGTAAATACCCCTTTTCCAAAGGCATCCACCTTTTAGCACATAAAACTGTCATAATTTGATCAAAAATGGGTCGTTCGCATATCAAACGAACCAGCGCTTCATGACGCATCTTTTCCACACAAAATGGGGACGAAAACAATAACATAGGAAGCTTGTAGGGCCCCTCAAACATTTGTAGGGTCGGGAAGGGCTTTGAAGGGGGTTAAAATTTGTATAAAGCCCAGCCTCCACGGTGATATATGCCCACAATAATACGTCAAGGGTGCACACAAAAGATGTGTCTGATGAATAAGACCAAGAAAATGTTTGAATTTTTGAGAGAAAAAAAAGTTTTCTTGGAGGGGTCTCGAACCCGGGACCCTTTGCTGGAATATCCAGCACGCTAACCGCTTCGCCACCGAGGCTTGAGCGAAGTTTCGCCAAGGTAAGCTGTGAACCGGACTCCGGAGGGGGGTAAATACCCCTTTTCTAAAGGCAACCACGTTTTCGCACATAAAACTGTCATAATTTGATCAAAAATGGGTCGTTCGCATATCAAACGAACCAGCGCTTCATGACGCATCCTTTCCACACAAAATTGGGACGAAAAAAATAACATAGGAAGCTTGTAGGGCCCCTCAAACATTTGTAGGGTCGGGAAGGGCTTTGAAGGGGGTTAAAATTTGTATAAAGCCCAGCCTCCACGGTGATATATGCCCACAATAATACGTCAAGGGTGCACACAAAAGATGTGTCTGATGGATAAGACCAAGAAAATGTTTGAATTTTTGAGAGAAAAAAAAAGTATTCTTGGAGGGGTCTCGAACCCGGGACCCTTTGGTGGAGGATCCAGCACGCTTATCGCTTCGCCACCGAGGCTTGAGCAAAGTTTCGCCAAGGTAAGCTGTGAACCTAACTCTAAAGGCATCCACGTTTTAGCACATAAAACTGTCATAACTTGATCAAAAATGGGTCGTTCGCATATCAAACGAACCAGTGCTTCATGGCGCATCTTTTCAACACAAAATTGATCTATAACCAAATAAAGTTTTAAAACTTCAAATATTTACTACATGTACTTACTAACCTAGTTAGTAACTAGCCAGTTAGCCAGGCTAGGTAACCAACTCCCACAAGAAGCAGATAACAGTTTGTAATGACTAAAAAGCTAATTTTCACTTATAAAAGCATTTGTATTTATACACTGAATGTACATTAGTAATATGTCAGCAATTTATGATAAAATATCATCAATATCTATAAATAATTGTCCACATGCATACCAATCTATATGTACTGCCTACAAGAATTATGGACATCGATGAAACAAACCGAGGGACGTTCACATTTTAATGTTGTCGTAATAAATATAAACTCACAGAAAGATGTCTTTTTAAAATGCAATCAATATTAGCAATGCTCCATTGATACTCGGCCATCTGTTACAGTGGATTAGACTACATACCGATAAATCAAAGATAGGAAGTATTTGAAAGAAATCAGCTAATAAGAGGGACTTAAGTTGCGTGGGCATTCATATCATATTGTCCGTTTAGACATCGTCGGTAACATATATATTCAATAACACGAATATTCCTTCGTTACCAACAAATTTTCACTCCTTAGCTCATACCTTGTTGAATACTCTATCTGGAGTGGTATATCATGCATACTATGACATAGTACGATAACATCACTTATAATATATGGCCGGTATTGTTTTTATTACGAAACGTTTTGACGCAATGGTCAATGAAGAACTTTAATTTGTTAAGTTTAAATTTAAAGAAACATTCACGGTTGCTCCATTGAGAGGATTTAAGCCAAACTAATTAAAATCTCGATACTACAGTCGTGTCATTATTCTATTTGTTTTCTAATTAATGTCATAAATCGTCTCTATGCTATTTAATTCCATCCCGTTTGTAAAATATTACTGCAGTTCTATATCAGGATCAGACTATGCACAATTAGTTTCAGTGTAGCACCCGTCAATGTTTTTATTTATTGAAAAATCGCACTCAGAAGCATCCGTTTATTATTATAGAAATAGAAGTCAACTGTTCCTCAATTCTGCTATACAATATACTAGTAGGTAAATAAAATAGAAAACAGACTCAAACAATCAGGCCACCTTTTATATTACCAGTTAATTCCTTTGATTTTTTCCGGGGACACAAACTGAGCTACAAGTCTAAAGATATATGTGATATTTTGTATTATATGGGTGTGTACCGCCCGCAATATTGTCTTGAACTGGAACACGATTAAAGGGTGTGTGTCTTTAAACTATCAAACTAAAATTTCAAACTTGGTTCAAAACTCGAAAAATCACCAAGTTGCAAACTAGTTTTTATTGACGTTGAAAAATATTTTATTTGACTTGTTGAGAGTAAATTAAAATTCGTATTCAAAAGCAAAATGATTATACTCTATCATGCTTCGAAATTGTATGATTTTGATGGACAATTTCTGTTCAGGGACATGGAAATATCCTCATGCGTAATCAGGGACAATTGAAAAAATAATGTGATCCTTCATATATTAGTAACTCGGTAAATTTTACGGTCGTCATCTTCGCATTATCTTGAATGCATGTATAATCACCGTTTGATCACTGCAAGCATAGAAGAACATAGACATCTCTGATATAGCTTCAAATCTAGATATACATGTATACTGGAAATATACTCTTAGTGTTGATTGTGTACAAGAACCTTGGCACGGCTAAGTTTAAAATCGAATCTTGTTTAATCAATTTCTGAGGTGCATGACAATATTTCTAACAAGGATGAGATGAGGATGAGAAATGCAAATGAAATTTATCTTGAGCATATCTCCAAATTATAATTAATTATTAATATACAAGTAACATTCATGATTATTTATGCTTACAGATCCAGCTACTCTCCTTTAAAATTATACAAATTCTTATGTGTACGGAGAAACGTATCCGACGCCTTTCATGACTACCTTAATTTTTTGTGCTAGATATTATTATTGCACCAAGCCTTGAGAGTATATATTATTTTTGTACAGTTCGCTGGTACTTCTGAAAGCTAGTTACATATTTTCCAAACACAAATTTTCTTCTTTATAAGTTACAATATATTAGCATGAGTGATAGAACAAGAAATTGATTTTCTCTGCTAAAATGTATTTGCACTGACCACAGACTAACGAAGCAAATGGGCATGTCTATTTAACATTGGTATACAGGGTATTTTAGCCATTTAAATTTAACAATGAATATATTTATTTCCGTGAGGATAGTACATTTGTACATAGATATATATATATTTATTAAATGGCCGATTCATGGACAGACATGACTTTAATTAACTCGTTTCTTTAAATTATTCAAATCAGTCAAGTTGTTCACACAGAATATCATATCCTGAATCAGTTCGATTTCACTTCGTCCTAATCGAATCCAATTAGAAATGTCAAGTCGATCAATCACCTCGGAATGTTCACCAGATGATCCACGTACTTGACACGCATAGTTTCTCGCGATCTTATCTAAATCGGCAACTGAAAGCAATTTGAGAACATTTGGTAAAAGAATGTGTACAGACGCTCTCATCCCTGTTCCTAGGTTTGAAGGACAACACGTTATATGACCATGAGAAGGTGTATACCAAAAAGCAGATTCGACAGCTAACTCAATCTTTATTAGTTTTTCAATCTGTTCAACTCCTCGGAATAATCTTTTAAAAACACTCTCGATGTCAGCACCCTGTTCCATCGAAATGATTCGTAAATGGTCACCCTCGTTCACCCACACTAGGAATTGCTCACTGTCTGAAATAAATATCCCTCTCCCATGAGGCCAGTGCATGTGATACCCCGATGCTGCCTGCATTCTGTCGCCACCACGGAACAGGTAGTGCTTATCCACAAGTTGCTGTCGATCATCGATGCTCATTTCTGTATG
The DNA here is from genome assembly GCA_029955415.1 of Lottia scabra. Taxonomy (NCBI): domain Eukaryota; kingdom Metazoa; phylum Mollusca; class Gastropoda; family Lottiidae; genus Lottia; species Lottia scabra. The sequence continues at coordinate 877,011 of JARJEI010000052.1, read as the reverse complement.
TCTGTAAAACTTGCCAGTTAAATCTCCTTGTAGATTTTGAAAGACTCTTTCCATAAGATTACAAATAGCAAGTCGGGTTTCCTTTGTTCCAGTTGGATTCAAAGGAAAAGAAGCAATGTTTCTGGCAACCCTTACACGAGATGATATTATGTTCTGTTTAGAATTAGTCGTCCAAGTCCTAGCTATTTCATCGATGTTTGTGTTTGTCACATGTGTACTTTTAGTGACGTCATATTCATTATGGTATCGTTTGATCACTTTGTTAAATAAAACATCCCCAAAAAGAGAGTATGATTCAGCATCCCCAGCATGACAACCAATAAAAGATGTCGGGTTCATAACTCCGGTGTTGATTGCTCTGGCTAAGGACCATCCGTTTTTTGTCTTCAGGTTGCAGTATGTTTCAAATTCCCGTTTTCTTAAAACCTCTAGGGCAATAACACCAGACTTGAAGTACTTGGCCTCAAGATGACTTGGCCATTTATTTTCATTAAGATCTTCATCCATGATTAAGTCGTAACTTGGATGTCTGGATACCATTTTCCAAATGCTTTAAAATAGATTTTCTTTTTATCTGAAAAAGATTAAGATATTATAGGACTGACCATAACCAATTATTTCCTATTTATGTATAAATACATGTATATGTATAGTTATTGTGGCATCTATAATTCACTACGATTAGCGATAAAAACAAAAAAAAATTCTATTGTTTATTTAAGAATAATAGTTGGCAATGCTAATTTAACCAAATTGAAATTCCTGGCTCTGTGGATGACACAAGCAGTTCAAGGTGATTACTTGTCAAAATTGTGGCCCTGTATAAAGGATTGTTGACCACTGGATGCATATTTCAGACCCAAAGTACAGTTAATGTCTCCTGGAAAATGTTAAACGTCCCCAGTCTTTGACATGTCCCCAAAGTTGTAAATCAGATTGTAAATCCTATTGTTTGAGATTTTAAGAACTCTTTTCTTTTTAAGTTAAGTTATTTATGACAATTTCTCTTTGTGCCATACGTTCTCGGTCTGTGTTCGTATAGTCTCCAACAGTTCAGTTTAAAGTACTGTTCACACAGACAACATTTTCGACAACATGTTGTTAGTGTATACAGGTTCGGAAACATTCAGCAACAAGTTGCCCAACATGTTGTCGAACTGTTGTTTGTGTACAGGACCAAATTTGTGTTGCCCAGGTGTTTCGGCAACATGTTGTCGAAAATGTTGTTAGTGCACACAGGTTCGGAAACATTCAGCAACAAGTTGCCCAACATGTTGTCGAACTGTTGTGTGTGTACAGGACCAAATTTGTGTTGCCTAGGTGTTTCGACAACATGTTGTCGAAAATGTTATCAGTGTGTACAGTATTAAAAAAAAAAACGAGTATCATAAAACCTTTCATCGTTATGTCCAAAACATGAAGAATGTCTTATGAACTCACCTTTAATAAAGATCTAAAGAATGCAGTGGTTGTCTATACATATTTTGTGTAATAGAATAAATGACTATAACCTGTGATAATTTTTATACCTCGATACACATGATAACTTCGCCGCTTTTATCACGCACACATAAAATTTGGAGTGTATACTGACTTTTTGACTGACATTGCACAAATTATCGTAACCACTCTAAAGGATTTCGAGTTCACCAATTTCACTTACGTTAATAAGAGTTCAGTAACAGATTATATATCAATATGAGTGAAAGCATTTCACATATGACAAGGATGAATAAAACTGAGTACTACTTCTAAGAACAAACTATAACAGACAATAATATATAATCTTATAATCACATTATTCGATAGGCAAATTGAGAATATATCGAACTTTCTGATTTCGTTAAGTTTTATAAGCCAACATTATAATGTGGTTATATTGTCATCCCTGTCCGTCCGTCCGTCCGTCCGTCCGTCTAATCTACAATTGGCTTGTAAACGCAATATGAATTACAGTTTTCATCTGATTTTAATTAAATTTGGTGTGATTATTTATTTTGATGAGATAATAAATATGTGCGATTTTGAATAATAATAAAATATTTTTTAATCAGTTTATACTTACTTTTACGATAAGAAATATTTCTGCAAGTTCGTCAAAATCCGTCTTCTGTGTGTTCTGTAAGGTGTTCACAAGAAATTCTGAACAGGCAGACGATAGACGTCACTTTAAGAATTCCCGTGGATTACGCGGACGTATCAAAATGCTTAAAAGTTTGAATAAATTGCCCTATTATAGCCCTAAGCCCTTTATCCGAGTTCTGGTATTTATTGTAACATTAACATAGGAAAATTAGATTAAATAAAAAAGGGGTCCAAATAGGTTAATTTATTGTAAGGCCTCACCGAGTTTAATAAATGACACAGTAATCAGAACTGTCAGTAAGTAGGACAGGAGATACTTTATGACATGATCCCGAATTCACAACATTCCATTTGGAATCAACAATAGGTGGATACAAGATTCACGACTGAATACAAGGTTGTCGTATGTCCATAAAAGGGTATTTAGGAGGTAGAACATTATCGTAAATGTTTAACAATTCCAGAGCGAGACTCAAAGCATGAGAAGCATTAGTCGCCATTCTGACATTATGTAATCCCTTTGTCCACGACTGATGAAAACCGTCTATCTTTTTATATTGGTTCCCTATTAGTACATGGGGAATGTCCATCAAAACACTGAGTATATGACCATGAAGTCGGTCAGTTATGACAACACGTCCACGTTGTAAAAAGGTAAAACCACTATTAACAAACATAAAGGCATTAGATAATGCATTATAGTTGTCAATATGAGTAGACCATATCACCCAATCGTCACAAGTATATGATATGTCAGGAGGAATTTCATCAACAGGTATATCATAACCAGGTGCTTCTTTGTCCACTCTTTTTAACCATACTATATCATATGAAGGGTCCATAATTCTTTTCTTGGGTCCTATTTGAAATGCCATATCCGGAGCAAGGATCAACCGAGCTTTACCAGTAAAATGTTCTTTGCCTAGTTCAAATGAGATCTGGTCTCGAAATAGCATCGTTAAATTGTCCTCATTTCTGTAAAGCTGATGACAAAACTCCAAATGTTCTGGTGTCGATTTCACGAACAGTGTCTGTGGAAACATTATGAAATTAAATCCTTTGAAGATCTTAAAAGCTCTTGCTCTTAAACGATCGTGAGTATCCCAACCAACTAAATTACCCCCACCTTGAAACATGATTACTAGTTCATCTTTAGGATACGACTGACTAACCTGAGAAGCCACAGCTAAACTAGGATCAGTACAGCAAGCTTCTGAGCAGTAATGAACCAGTTTCTTTCCCAGTCTTTGTATCAACAAAACTTCACCCACAGTAATAGCAGGGTCTCCCTTACTTTCCGTGTGGGATATATCCAATAGTATAACAAATTTGTATGGCTTTAGCAGTTCTGAGAACAAGTTGAAGTGAATTCTTTGAATTTCGTTGATGACGCTTCTAGAGTCGGTGAGCGCTTGTACCTTGGTCTCCTCTTTTGGGTTGGACAGTATGGATCGATAAGAAAACCCATATTGTTTGACTAGATCATCCAATGAAGGAGCACTTCGGTGGTGTTGTGTAGCTAAATTTTGTGAATGTGCACTGCTTCTATTCATATTGACCTGACCATGTTCGAATGATGGTGATGGAAAGATTCTGGTTGATGTCGTCGAAAGTAAAATAAGACTTAGTAAAATAACATACTTGATCATTTGAAACCCTGTAATGACATGAAAAAAAATAAGCCTATTAGATCTAAATACATGTAAAAAGTGTATGTAAACATGTAACTATTTCACCGAACCGTGGATTTGACTCGAGCCATGACATTGAAATGAAAATTAAGTAATAAGTTAAAAGTAACAGAGACGGAATATTACAACCGATATCTAGGTAACTGGTTTAAGTTTTGTTGTCTCCCCTCACTACTAAACAATTTGTAACCACTATTGTTGTAAGAAATGTTGGCTGACAGATTATAGTTATGTGAGATTCCTATTTTCGTACAGGTGGTCGTGGAATGCTCTGTGATTCAGGTGTCAGTCTGATCCTCCGATTAAATACGAACACATACATTCTGATAGGATTGCTGCCATTGAGTCCCTGATCGGGTATAGTTCTGAAACAATCCGGAAGAATTAGAAGGATATGGTGCGCACATATAAGTGCATCAAGAACCGATGGGCTTCCTAACAACACGATACTTTGTGGTCGCGAACACTATCGTGATAAGAGAATAATCATAATTTGGGCTACTTGACCCGAACGGTTTAAATTCGACCAAACTTTATTATGCTACATCCCACTATCACGATTTGAGATACAATTGAAGTCGTGAACTAATCAGATTTTGAGATCAGTTATGCAATCGTGTTCATTGAAAAAACGTTTTGAATGGTTTCAAATGTATCTTCGCGATTAATTGCCAATCAGGATTATCGTATCAGATCGTATGTATCAACATCAACGTTCACATTTAATCGTGCCTCCAAATCTTGATGATCTTGGACAAGACAAGCACCAAATCGTTGACCAAATACTACCAAAACGTATATGATCGTTTCAGAACGGGTGATCAGATCGTGACACCACTATTTAAATTAGTTAAAATCAATGTATATTTACCTGTTTGTCCATTTTGTTGTTGATCTGGTAAAGATTCCGTAGATCTCAGACGTTGTGTCTGCATCCATCTTGCTAGAACGAACAGAGAAAGCCCGGACCACGTCCAGATGTCAAACGATCTACCTTCCATCAACAGTAACAATATGATTACTATTACACTAAACTCTGTTATCACAGTCCTTGTTTCTGTATCCTGGCCAATATTCGGTCTGGAAAAATAAACAACTATAGTGGCGGCTACATTTACCATACATACAATTAATATCACACAAGTTCGTTGTTTAAATAATCCCACATGCAGTAATATTAGAATTGAAAACACGAGCATGAAGATACAGAAAATAAACTGTGAGATTTGCAGGGACTTCATATTGGTGTTAGTCTCCGTTGTCCCTTTGTGAACAAATATAACAACATTAGATAATAATATTGCTGCAAGACCAACACTTGAAAATATTCCAGTAAATATATATATACTCAGCATCATAATAACTAATGGAAAAAAAGTAGATGGTCTAATAGACTTCTTCATCAGCGAATCCAATACAGTTGACATTGCAGGTTCTGTTGCTTTCAGCATAAAAGCCGTTGACATTGGGACATAACACAAACCATATAGATTGAGAATCAAACTACAAAGTTCACTAACTAACAAACTGTATTTAGTTTTCTTTAACAGAATTAGATGAACCATTACATTGGTCAGAATTGATGTTGCTGATAGTACGATCACAGACAAAATACCAGATCCTACCAGACTAAGAAACAATTTACCAGTCAGGAAAAATAGTCCACTATTAATCACGAATACGAGAGTAACTTTATAATCCATCTTTGCAGATTTTTTTAATTTTTAATTGCAAACTATTCCACAATGTTTTTGGTTCTTAGAATCAGGAATAAAACCTTGATCGTATAACAAAATTTGACTCAATCAATTTTCATTGAAATCACTCCTTAAAGAAATCCATTCTAAAGCTTTCACGTCAAAATAAAATTTTAAATCTGAAATTTTCTTCAGAAAAAGCAGCTTATTCACGAAGACTTGATTAAATCAATATCGGATTACTTACAGTAATATATTATGATATATGAGAGTAATATATTATTGTATTTATAAATCTATGCATAATTGACAAAAAGAGTAAATGGTAAATCACATAAATTCATATAAAACCAATAAGTTGTAACAGGTTACCAATTCTTACTTTAGACAAGAATTTATTTCCTTATTGACCACCTGTTACAGTTGAATAAATATGATAACAGATATTACAGAACGTTCATGTTACTATTTGAAAAGTCTTTTCTTTCTTTTTCATCGAAATATCCCCTAGTTTTAAACCACCTGATGATTTAAGAACTTATTTTCTTTATTTATTTATGTTTTATATTTTTAACTCTTTCCCCTTGGTAATAAGAGATATATAAGGACTCATTCAATTACCACTTATTTAATTAAACACCTCTTACTTTGTAAAATTGTGTTTTCCATTTTTTATCGTTGAGAAATGTTCAACATGTATTATAAAAAGAAAACCACTTCTTATTGTCTCATCAAAATTCAAGATATGATCTGGTGTCCTCCGAAAAAATGCCCCCAAGATTGACTATGAGTATTCCAGCCGTTGATAAACCGATCTCTTTCAAAATTCTCACAGCCGTGTTTTTTCTTCCTATGATGCTGTAACAGATCTCATCTCCCAAGAAGAGACCACCACATTACCGGCACCAGCGGGACAAACTGGCTGAACAGGAACAGTTCGCTTCTTGGTAAAAGATATCCTTCAAATGAGATGTTGGAATGAAAATTGGAATGGCGCAAATTGATGCTATCAGTGTCCCCGATACAGGGGAGGGAGACCGGGGGTGGTTGTTAAAATTTTGTTTCATAGTAAGTTGATGCACATACAAAGTTTCGAAAATCACTTTACAATCCCTTTGCCCTTTAAACTAATCAAAATTTTCAGTTGACAAAAAAAAAACCAAAAATAGGCATATGCAGACATGCTATCGTTAGTATAGAATTTGCATGACTCGAGGCTTCTTAGACTGATTTCATTCAGACATGCTTCTTAGAAATGCAAAATGTCGTCAGGAGTAATCTCCCATAATGTTATGACCTATTACAGAAAACAAAAGTTTTAGACAGAGCTCTCATCGTTAGTTTGGATAGTTAGTACTTGGTTTCTTTATTATCTCTCCCTTAATATTGAATTTTTTAAATTAACTACCTTGGAAGTAAAATTGATTTTGTGACAGAAATCAATAACCTCCTATTGATGTTATATCATTGAGCAGTAGTGACGGGTGTGGCGCCAAGTAAGGTATGCTGCCACTTTTCATTTACATGGATTTCGAAATTTGTTTTACGGTTGAGATCGTTCGTGCTTGGTTTTATTATTTGTAGTCTTAGTCCTTTACATCTATATAAATAATCTCCCTTGGAACATATCTTATGGACTCGGTCCACTAATATATTTGCCTTGCTTTTCCACTTTTATATGCATACAGTTTTTTCAGAAATCTCGTCGAAACCTTCCCAGTATGAAAGCCTGACCAATACTTATTGTATCCTCTAAATATCAATATATGATGAAAATTGTAAGCAAATCAAATGTATACCACTTCATATCACATAACATAACACAATAATTTACAGCAAACGACCATTTTCAATCAAAATCTCATTCTATTTGACAAAATCTGTATACATGTACATTGTCAATATGTTTACAAGAATCGTTCGTGCTTGGATGTAGGTAATTTTGACGGTGTGACTTCTATAATATTCAATTATCAACTATCTTTAGATATTTAACATGCACAGATCTGAATCATAAACACTTGCATCACCACCTTGCTCTTTTCCGCAATGCATAACCTACGCGGTACCCCCAGGATGATATTTGTAAGGGCATACGTCTATACATTTTCATCTTTATTTGTTCACTCTCATTCCTCAAATCCACTCGCCTCTTTACATTTACCAAGTCTTTGACCTTTATATTTTTACTGTTTTCTGTTTGTTGATCTACTAGGTGTATTCCACTCTTTTAACATTTATTTCTTCTCTAAACCTTTTCTATCTCAGCACCTGAAGAGTGAGTTGACCTAGATAAAGATTTGGACAGAAATATCTTATGTCATGTGTAATTCACAAATAATGCGGTCGTATTTACTCTGGTATCCACTGATGAAAAAGGTCAACAGGGCTTCTATTTCTTCAATGTAACTGTGTAATATATCAACTGAATTTTAGTGTGGTCCTAATGTCCACAGCAACCAATTATATTGCATGATAGAACTGATTATTGCATGAACAAAACTCGAAAGAGAGATAACTCTTTGTCTAAATTTGGTATCCATCTCACTATCTTCTGACTTTCACATGAGATCTGTCATTGACTGATTGTCACCATCCACCTCACTATCTTCTGACTTTCACATTGAGATCTGTCATTGACTGATTGTTACCATCCACCTCACTATCTTCTGACTTTCACATTGAGATCTGTCATTGACTGATTGTTACCATCCACCTCACTATCTTCTGACTTTCACATTGAGATCTGTCTTTGACTGATTGTCACCACCCATCTCACTATCTTCTGACTTTGTCATTGACTGATTGTCACCATCCACCTCACTATCTTCTGACTTTGACATTGAGATCTGTCATTGACTGATTGTCACCATCCATCTCACTATCTTCTGACTTTCACATTGAGATCTGTCATTGACTGTTTGTAACCATCCATCTCACTATCTTCTGACTTTCATATAGAGATCTGTCATTGACTGATTGTCACCATCCACCTCACTCTCTTCTGACCTTTGGATTTCTTTGGATAAGTCTACTACTATTGCTCTCGATTTTGCTCGCGGTTTTGGATGCGATTTTGGTCAAAGAAATGGTTTTGCTTGTACGGATTTTTATTGTATACATGTACATCTGTTGACCTTCTGTTTTCTATTATTTTACACAGTTGGAAGAAAATAAGAACAGGCTAATGCCGCTGTCCTGGCAAAATTTCCTTCATTGCACACTGCTTGGCGTTTTCCCGACCTCAATTAGCCCATATACGTGCAGAAAAGTTGGACGTAAAACTCCATTCATTTCAATTTTTTTTATTTTACATTTCTGTAAGCAAAGACGATGTGGTTTATGCCGCAATTATTATTAAATAAGAAAACCTTTGACACCAAGGTGAACGGGACCGATTATTCTCGCCATGGCCATTATGTCTTTCCTGGGCATATTCATCAAAATACTTCATCATCGTTCATCAATGAATAAAGTTATCAGAGTTTTTCAAGTTTCATTTAAATTGAGGGGTTCATTTATAAAAACAATACTATTATGTAAGAACATACAAGAAAGATCATAATTTCTGACGTAGCACACCTTTGTATACATCTAGAGGAGTGTAAGTTTCACATCACCATGGCAAACTATCCAGTAAGCTGCTGAAGTCCTCAATATACGTGATGTATAAACAGTAATACTACTCGATACCAAACATGGTAGCTATATAACAGTTAACATCATTAGTATGTACTTTTACGTATCCTTATATCTGTCTGTTTTCTTCAGTACACGTAACCAAATCCTTATAATCTACTCTTTAATACGTAGACAAACTCTGCATTTCTCCTTTTCTGAAAGCTAGTCAAAAAAGAAAACATTTATCGTTATTACGTGGATTGCCCAGCAAAGTCGTAGTGTTTTTGTCTTGAAACGATTAATCAACTATCAAACTAATTTCAATTTACAGTAATACTGCTTTCAGACGTCCTTACCCTCCTTATACACAACTCCATCATTCTGCTAAAATAATGACTATGATTTTTTACATAGAAGAAGACATTGAGGAATCAGACACCTGATTTTCCCAGTTCTTAATTGTATCTGGTAGTGGTTTCTCCACGTTATAACAGGATGTTGTGTGCACAGTTCTCTCTTCTGAATGTGTCATTGTAGGTTAGACACGCATCAGAAGACCAATTTTCTGCTGATAGGGAGATAGGAAGTGCTGAGATAGAAGTATGTATCACCAACCACTTATGCTTTTTATGTTTTTATTCCACTTGAACAGTTTTCAGGGTTTTGTTCTTAGCGCTATGTCCTATTCAGTTTTTGTCAGTCAATGTGATGAATGATGCTTTTCGTATAAATGTACGCAACGTTTTTCTCTAATTTGCAGTGGGGTGAGTGATTGTCAATTGTCACATGGTAAGTAAAGCAGTAACTCCTTGAGTATACGCCAAGTTCAGTGTGTTCATCTACGGTAATATTTGGCCTGTTTTCAATCAAGAGAAGAAATATTAAGAGGGAGTTATTTACTTCCTCGATAACACTGAATGGAGAAACTATTTCTACTATTTAACAGTCATAAATAAAGCAGAACAATATAACAATTATAGTCAATAAAGTAATAGCGGGGTAATAATCTCAGCTTATAATCTGTCCAGGTGTCTTAATCTCGACTTAATCTACACTAATCATTCTAGATCTGTCAAATATACGTCAAGACGGTTCAATTACATATATGGTTTATTTATTTTGTGAAGAAAGATTTTGGGTTATTTCATTTTCGCAAAAGAACATAAGAATGTCTTGTAATTAAATTCAAAGGAATCTGCATTTACGTTTGAACATCTTTGGGAAATGTGTACCTTATGCTAGTCTTTTTTTCTCAATTGTTCCCGATTATGCACGTTGTAATGACCATGTCCACTGAATTGTCTGAAGACGTCCTCGAAGACATGCTATTTCGAAGCATGATAAAGTCACATCTTTTTGGGGGGTTTTTAATACGAAAATAAATTGTTGTCAAGGTATATAGAGTCATTATGGGCAGTGGACACATATGCATATCCTCCCAGATAATTTTCAGACCTATAGCTCAGTTTGTGTCAATTGTGTGGTTATAAAAATGAATTCTGGATTTGACTACGGGGGTGACATGCCTGTGCATGAGGCAGCTCGAGTACTATTTTCAATGTCTTGTTGTACCTGTATAAGGATCTTCAGATAGCTACTGCGAATAAGAATAACAAATCACAAGTCTTTACATATCCTAATTCGTAAACAGACCAATATATAAACCCCTAATTATCTTCGCCATTGTGAGAACAAAGTGAAAATATTTGATCCTGATAGACTAGTATCTTATTAGAGGGTTAATAAGGCGTTATTTCTTAACAAATATTTTGTAAGATTCAAATCCCTTAACCCCAACTATAAGGACAAGGGTTAATCTATTATTATGACCCTATTATTATCATAATCTGGGTAACATTTCTATATAGGAAGATACTTAATAACAATAGAAAAATCTTTCAACTGAAATTAGAGAATTATTATTTTCCGGGTAAGACAGCCACGGGGTTAGTCCTGTGGATAATGACCTTTAACAATGTCTTAATAGGACAATAACCCTTGTACAATTTGGGAATCAAGTTGTATCACATCCTACATTAGGTAGTGCAAAAGCACAATATATCTTGCTCTACTATGCATATACCATATGAATATCATTGATAAATGACTTATTTCAATTGTTACACCACTAGAATATTCAGTTTAATCCCTCAATAGTTTAAATCTCATTCGACCAATGTTCCAAGCTGCGACTATAAATAATAAACCAAGATTCAATCTCGTCACTGAGTCAAGGTGTTAAATTAATATTTTGATTTTGCGTTGCCGCAATCCCGTCTAATTAATAAACGTAAAGTATTATGTCCCCTTGGGCTACCTTAAAATTGCCTCACACCTTGTTGAGTTAATCGACTGACTATTTTACCTCGGGTGAAAATCTCGTGTCGGGTCTGGAGGCTACTGATATCTCATCTGTTGATTATTCATAGAACAATGGCTGTCAGACCACGTCCACTCGACTGTAATACATCTATGGGAATTCAACCAATATCATAATACATGTACTAAGAAGATGCATATTCTGTGTATCTTTTACCGATGACAATGACACAATCTTTTCCCTTTTCAATTATATTGCTGAATTATTACCCCGTTATGGTACTTTACCACTTCACTAATTTTATCGAGGTGAAGTTCTGAATCGGAAATCCAAATCCAAAACTCAAAATACATGTACATCCTCAAGCAAAACGATAAGTTTACAGAACGTCATCAATAGTTGCCACCCTTTGTTTCATCGCTAACTGACTACATGACAAGACGACCTCTGAAGCTGAGCAGCATACAAGACAGTTGACGAGAATTTAGTTTACAATATTTCCACACGAAGGAGTCTTAGGAGGTTTAACATACCAATTAAGTTTATTCTAGAAGAACATATAAGTATACAGTCTTGTTAAAAGGTTAATAAATCAGACAGAGTTTTGAATTGAAATACAATTGATGTCATAATATACAATAGACTAGGTTGACACTGACATATTATCAGAATACAGATCATATCACTAGAGTAGACCGGAGGGGATATCCCTGACCATTACTTTTATTTTCAATAGTGTCTATAATCCATCCGCTAGTGTACACTTTAAAAGAGCGTTGAATATAATTCAAGGAATACACTTATGTAGCATTACGTGCCATTGAACGATTAAAATTTTCATAGCTTACGGTTATGACGTTAATATGAATACAACAACAACTTACATGAATGAATTTAAAATACAAGATTTCATGTTATTTCTAAATGAGAATAGATATTTTTACTATAAAGGTACGAAAATCTGTGGTAAAGCTCATGTTATTTCTTAGTTAGAGATTTTCGAACGCCCAAATTTCAATGTCAAATTTGATCAACAAAGTATAAAATAGTAGTTTCAGTGAAACAACGCACCAATACATTGATCAATTGATTTCTGCAATCAAGATCTATGACATATGGAATGCTACACTAATCAAAGATTTCGTTAATAATTTATTCTTTTCACAGGCTAAAATGAAATGAAATTGATTATTTGGTTTTCATTGAAATGCTTCTAGGGTTTGCCTTCTGGTTCTCTAGCGAAGTACAAATTTAAATTAGGTTTGAAGTCATAATGACCAGTACTACTGCAACAGAAACCAAAACCAATTGCTGTTTGTCATCTGACAAAATTGACAAAAAGGAGGTTATTCGTTTTCAAATTGACATAAGGAATCCGGACTAGAAATCTGAGATCCGCTCATTAGCGAGCAAATAGTAAAAGTATATTTTACTTTCAACACAAACAAACTATGTTAATTACTTCTTTTACTGTCCATAAGTTTAGTGAAATTTGCACCAATTTAAGCTGGTAAGAGTTGAATAAATTAAAGTCTTCACACTCACAACAAGGTCTGTATAGGGTATTACATAGATGAAAATATGAATGGAATCACTGGTTTAGTTACTTATGGAGTGTTTTGATTGTACTTAACAATACTGCATCGCAGTGGGCCAAAATCCGCTTAAGAGATTGCACAAAGATATGTGATTGGCTTGTATGTAAGGTTTTATAAATGTTTTATCAATGGTTCACATTAACCTTACACGAGATGTAATATTTACACGCGACTGATAACAGTAGCATTTTTCTACTGTATAAGGTTAAAATTACTTCCAAGTTACCAGTCTCATCTGGTGAATCGCGACTACATAGCTTACCTGCACAGGTAGGTTACTAGACAATCACGTCTATTCCAAATATGGTTGTATAACGGTATAGATGAGTTGATATACCTATCTAAGTATACTTGTTTAGTTGTTACCTGTATCTTTCTGGACAGGTCTCATCCCCATTCTACCCTCACCTGCTTACTTCAATGCAATATTTTGTCTGGATTTAAAGGGATATTGAGTGTTTCAATTGGATATATAATGCCTAATAGGAATTTATAGTTTCAAGTGTTCGGAGTTAAAGGTATGTCAAGTTTCTTTAAACAATACATGATTTATCTCGTATAATATTTGACCTGTGATCTTACCTATAATTTGGGCGTGGTTACTCTGAATCTATATATAGAGTTATCATTTTAATATGCAAATACGATATTACTATAAATCACTTCAATCTGATTGATGTTTATTTAGTATAGTAATTGGAAGTATATAAGGCTTGTATCAGTCCAAACAGTTTTCAGTATGTGTAATGTGTGACGAGAATTGTCACTAAGATATGCAACGTTACTAGAAAGCAATAGATCAGAAACACAGAGTAATAAACATAACATATAATGTAACAAAACGAAGCTGTGACCGAACTGTTAATCCAATTTGGATAGATTAACTAATTTGGATGATTCATCATTGAATTATAAAATTATAAATATCACTCTGTACTGTTTCAGTTTGGCAATGTACATGTTGATAAATGTACAAAAATGTGTTTGAATGTTTAAAGTATTCATTTAATAAGGTGATGTTAAACATGTACTTAAATTGGCATAAAACGTTCTTGTCAAATATTCATAAAATTTAATGTATTAATAACATGAAACATAATAAATAACATAGTTTAACCAACGAATTCTATCTCTTACGAATGACAGTGGAAAATGTAAATCAGATTTGTAAATTGACAGGTAATAAATTAAAATACTATATAGAAGTCATAAAGGTCGTGATTGACAAATATACTTATTTTACTGACTGACTTTACCTTTTTTTTCTTTCAATGAAAGCCGGATTTTGTTTGATCATATGAGTATAGATTTGTATTTTATTCACTTCACCCTACCGTTTTTATTCAATTAAAGGTTAACATAGAAGAGACAAATCGTGATTATTCAATAGCCTAATTATTGACACAAGGGTTTACAAATTTGATATAACATCAGGCTGATGAAATTTCAGTTGTTATTATCAGCGCTCTCTGAAAATCTGCTGATCTTGAATAAGCATATTTCTAGTATGACCTAGCTGTAAATGCGTACAAATTATCCTGCTAGTACTAGCTGATAAACAGGATCCCGATGAGCTTGAACCAATTATAGTCCACGAATCGCTAATGTCACTGCATAAGGTTGTCTGTCATCATCAACTTCAAATTTCATAAGGGTAGGACGTAAGATAGATACTCACTTTATTTTTAAGACCTACATACATACTTTGGATTGTTACCAAATATGATTGTATCTCTAAAGTTAGGTAATTGAAACTCCTTGTATGACTAATTGAATATAACGTTAACAAAGCAAATCTTTTTGTACGATTTTTTTACTTCAGTTCATAAACATAATATAATTATGTCGTATTATATTACATTGCGTTTTTCATTGTTATAAGTCAAGTATGCAGTGGGTAGCAATGTTGACTTTTTATAATAGTAATATAGTCATAATATTTCAACATTAGATATGTATTGCAAAACATTGCTAACTAACTTGGAGGGCAGTTGATAAACTTTTAGCGCATCTGGCCAAAATCAAACAACTATAGGCCATTCTCAGTTGACATAACTGCAGCTAGAGGTCATCATCACGCAACATCACTACACTTATAGGCCATCCTCATTTAACATCACTACAGCTATAGGTATTTCTCAGTAGACATCACTACAACTAGAGACCATCCTCAGTGGACATCACTACAACTATAAACCATTCTCTGTTGACATCGCCACAACTTTATGGCATCATCAGTTGACATCACTACAGCTATAGGTCATTCTCAATTGACTTCACCACAACTAGAGACCATCCTCAGTGGACATCACTACAACTATAAACCATTCTCTGTTGACATCGCCACAACTATAGGCCATCCTCAGATGACATAACTACAGCTATAGGTCATTCTCAATTGACTTCACCACAACTAGAGACCATCCTCAGTGGACATCACTACAACTATAAACCATTCTCTGTTGACATCGCCACAACTATAGGCCATCCTCAGATGACATAACTACATCGATTTACCATTCTCTGTTGACATCGCCACAACTATATGGCATCATCAGTTGACATCACTACAGCTATAGGTCATTCTCAGTTGACATCACCACAACTATAGGCCATCCTCAGATGACATAACTACATCGATTTACCATTCTCTGTTGACATCGCCACAACTATATGGCATCATCAGTTAACATCTGTACAGCTAAAGACCATTCTCAGTTGACATCACCACAACTATAGGCCATCCTCAGATGACATAACTACACCGATTTACCATTCTCTGTTGACATCGCCACAACTATATGGCATCATCAGTTGACATCACTACAGCTATAGGTCATCCTCAGTGGACATCATTACAGCTATAGACCATCCTCAGATGACATAACCACGCCTATTTACCATTCTGTTGACATCAACACAACTATAGGCCATCCTCAGTGGGCATCACCACAACTATAGACCATCTTCAGTTGACATAATATCATAGGACACCCTATGTTGACAGCACCACAACTAGAGGGCATTCTTTGTTTACTTCACCACAACTATAGGACAACCTCTGTTTACTATCCAATCTCTCAAAATATGGGTCATCTTCAATATTGATATCACAATATCCATCTCCATACCAATATAAGTACATCTGGACATCAGTTGTCATCACTACGACTAGAGGCCATCCTCAGTATAGGCATAGGAATTATCATCAGTTTAGGTTAGGACATGAGTTGACATCACTACAATCAAAGGCCATCCTCAGTTGGCATCACTACAACTATAATCTGTCATCATCTGAAACACCGGAATCGAATGTAGGTGCATCTTTCAGATCTTGTACACAATTGGAAAGAAATCAATTGCCTAGTTTAAAAATTCTCAATTCTGGGCTGTGCGAAACTGGCAATATAATTTAACGTTGGGGATCAGGGTATGAAATTGTGCCCATAACCTTGCAACCTTTAAGTAACAATGAAGGGCAACCCATGCGAAACAAGAATAACAAATGGTTTGACTGTTCACAGGTAGGGTATGTTGAAAATATTCGAAAGTTAAGATAAGATCTTGTTAGTTCTGTATCACTGACTCTATTTAATGGTTTCATATCATATCATATCATATGTGACGAGCATGAAAAAGAGGTGTTTGTGAAATGTTAAAATTTCCATTTATACGATCGTTGGAGTAATAGCCTGATTATGGGTAAAAGAACCATCGTAATGTTGGAACTGGGTGTTATAGAAGACTCAAGAAATTAACCAGTAAACATTCTTCTCTACGGAATCCGAAAAGAATGGAACCCAGAGACGTGAGGTTGACTGTTATTTGTGACGAAGATGCTATAGTTTTGTTGCATCTATGCTTACATTGTAGATCTATCAATGATTCATTTAGCGTTAATGATGCAAAATGACTACCAAAGCATTCTGATACATGCTTCAACATTGTCTGACGATATCGATAAAACATTTTTAAAAATTGTCTTATATCATTTGATCGTCAGAATGGCAAATGTCTTCCACTCATTCGACATAAATTTTGTATTCTTTGACATTTTAAAAGTATCACAAAATTCATTTGATACTGTTGATGTATAACCACTATTTCTCTCTGCTATTGATTTATCTTATTTCTTGTACTCTTTCTAATTACTGGATTGAATACGACCTCGATACCTCTGAGAGTGTGAGATGGGGTTCAGAGAAGAGTAGAACACGAAAGCCAATCGATGAATATCAAAGCAACTGAGTTGAAAGGAGAAATATAGTAATATTAATTTGATTACGAACCTTTAAAACAAATATAAGCGGAATTTGCCGTCAGTGAGAAATACTTAATGACGATGTTTGGGTATGTTAAGTTATGAAATGCTGAAAGTAGGCCATATCAATATAGCATGTTATTGCAATGTTGTAACGTGTTTTTGTGAAGTTATTATAATAATGTTCTTGGTCTACTATATTAACATAGTAACAATATCCAAGATTTACTGTGGTCATTTCTCTTGTTACTTCTGGATAACTTCTTCATCTTCAAATCTTGCCGAATTTTGTTTTCGCCGGAATGGCATGTATCTGGAAAACGTTGATGGTTAACAGCCAAAATAAATCTAAAACAAATGCTCCATGAGATTGTGAGCAACGATCGGTCTAGTACTTAAAGGGTAGCAGTACGAATGTCTACCAACTTATGCTGAGAGTTTTTTCTGACCATCTTATAAATCCAGTTGATCCTTCAGCTTGTCTCTTGTAAACGGGTTTAAGTATGTTTTGTTGTGAATGACATGGCTATTGTGGTATGATGTCTGTGTTAAATGTGTACATATTGTTCTTGTGTTTCAGAGGCGTTTCTGGTGATTCCCAACGGTATGGTTCTGATAGCCCCACCTGAAGATGCTGCTGCCCCTTCTCGGACCACGAACTATGATTCTTAGAAACGTCACTGTGGAATTATACTGGCCATCAATGTCAAAGAATTACGAAGTCATTGGGTTGAATTTTTTTTCAAATATTTTTCGTATTGAATAATTCGTCGAACGTTCGTTACAGCTTAAAGTATTAAAGTCGAATGTCACTCCTAATACCCTAAATTATTTTTTCACCATATTATACTGAAGTGTTTATTATTGGCCAGTATAGAGTGTATAATATAAATTGTATACAAATCTTAAGGGAAGGTCATTCATTACAAGTAGATATTAAACCCTATGATTTGTATGAAAGAAATCCGATCAACTATTCTTTGAAAAGCTTAGATTACTGTTAATTCAGCTTCAATCAGCTGGATCATTGTTTTGGGTTTTACACTTGGTTGATTTAAGGAATTTCACTCGTTCTATGTGTGTTGCTTACAGTTGAGCGACTTCAGGCAAAGGATTTGGACGATGTTTTCTTGTAGTATAATAGAATTAAAGCAAAGTATCTCTTCAGATAATTGTTGTGGGAACATGATCCAAATTTCAATGACAATTTTGAACAAAGTCTTATTTTGAAGTGACACTATTGTGTTCTTTCTGCAGTCATCTACTACTGTACTACTTTGATTTGACAAATTATAAAGAGATAAATAGGCGGAAATTGATCGTTTATATTTTACATGTATAATCAATTAATTTAGAAATGATTGTCTGATGCAGTTGAGATAAATCGAATTAATAGCAGCAATGACATAAAAGCAAAAGTTCCTTATTCTTATCATCTGATAACGGAACAGCAGGAAGACGGAATTGACAAAACGTCACTTTGGAGCTTAGTATTTCTAGAAACTATTTCCATTGTGAGTAAAATCCAGGTATGTGGGGTCTGTTAGCTTTAACTATATGCGTCCTTTCATTTTATTAAAACTCTACTTTTACTTTTGTTCACTTCCCACTCACCAAACACTCCTGTACACCGGAGATATTTAAATTACCAAATAAAGACATAGTTGACCTACATCAATATCCTAAAGTGGTAAATAACACACTATCTTGATAGGTGAAATAGACAGCTTTATTGGCGTTTTACCTTGATACTTGAACATAAACGAGATGATACCTTCCGATATTTGATTCTGGCAAAATTTCCCTCATTGCTCACTGCATGGCTTTCGCTACCTCGTCAGCCCAAAAAGGTGCAGATAAGTGGAACGTAAAACTTCATTCCATTCCTGTCTCTGCGATAGTCTTGTGTCATTCTAAAATACACTGAGCAAAAGTCGACTTCAGATAGTCATGTTGAAAGGAGACAAAGCAAAGTTTTAATAGCTCGAGGTAGGAACATTGGTAAACAGAAATATCTAGTATCATGACCATCATGTTATGATACATGAAATTGCTAACCCTTTCCATTTGTATATAAACATAAGATATGATCTTGTTAATAGTCATAATGTCCTCAAGACACTCTCATTTAATAGATCTTAAATTAAATTAACATAATGGATTTGACCAGAGCAAGTTACAAGTATAAACAATGATGTTAACAACCAAGATTCGGTGACCAACCATGAGAAGAACATCATTAAAACATTCATGTACATAAAGCAAAAACTCAAGCACAGAAATTCAGATGACGTAGTTCAGAAGCTGAAAACATTCTATCCAATGTCCTAGTATCAAGCTTTTATTGCAATTTTCTTTACTTGGCTTTAAACCAGAGATGGGGAACAATTGGATCGAGACGGTTTTAGGCATAGGTTTGCAATAATTTCAAGACACTGAACGACCCTTAACTAATGCTTTTTAGTTCTATAACCCAACATCTCAGCTCATACCATCCTTATTTTCCACAATACAGTTTAATAACATATAATGATATTCTTTATACACGCTTTTAAAAGCGATGAACTACTGAACTACTCATGCTCAAAATATGCATTGAATAACAGTAGAATAAACGAAACATGTTGCACTAAACGGGCGAGACTTCTCCATTTACCAAATATCAACAGTCTATAGAAATTATTTCTGTATAAAAACTGTTAGACAAATATAATGTTTTCTCACTGTGTATGTCAACTGTCAACACTACGCACGATATCTTTACACTTCTTGTAACAAGATTTCATTTGCACTTTTAAACCATATAAGTGGTTATAACAATCTGAAGCATCGTTTCTCTCAATTTTGCTTCGTACCAGTTTGTGCCAAGTGGGATTGGGTACTTAAGGGATAGAGATAGTTCTTGTGGATGAAAAAATTGAGTGTTGATAAAAAAGTAACATTCTAAAATCTGTAATCTTCTCGTCTTTTGATGATCTTGGGATCATAGATTAGGATCAATTGAATAGGGTTAGATTCCAAAAGTTTAATTGATATATTGTTTAAAATTCATTGCAAAAGAGAAATTGTACAGCTTTGGTTGGGAGTCAATGACGAACGTCTGCATGTTGAAATATGCAGTTCGTGAAAGTTAATCAGTCAGTCAGTTTTTAGTTTGGAAAATTGGTAAGAACTAACGAAGTGGCTGTGTAATGTTGACTAAAACTTGTGTAGTTAATGCTGTGTACACGGTCTTATTATGTATTTTGTTCACATTTTACATGTATAAGTAACATGGAACAGACTCTAATGTTTATTTACATGTACTTATCAATGTAAATCTACCTGTTAGTCACTGAATATACAATCTATGTGCTACGGTTAAGTTACCAGGGATGCAGATTCTAAATTCCTTTCATTTTTATCACATGAAGGACACTTCAGCCGAATCCTGATCTTTATACGAACGCTCGAATCGAAACTTTTATTTTGAATTGAGGTACCATGGTCTTGACACATTAAAGATAAAAGCAAACACAAATTGAGCGAACCATCCACTTGTTTTTACTATGAAACGCCTTAAATTTGGGTTGGAATTATGTGTCTTGAAAATATATACTATTTTTGTACCATCTTTATCTAAGATAGAAAAATAAATAAATAGAAAATGTGGTCTTGTGGCAAGTGTGACATCTCATTATCTGAATTACTATAATCTCTTGACCTTTTATTTTGGATGAAATAAGGTATTTAATATGCACCACCATGAAGCTTATAATCTCGAGGTGGAGATAAGGTCAGGAATGTCATCTTGAAATGACTACTAGGTCTACATTATTGACACTTTGATGTCAAAGTTCCTCTCTTTTATTTCGTTATATATAACGTAGATACATCTGTTGATAAAAAAAAGTCTTACGATTTCGTTATAAAAAGACACATCTGTCAATAACGATAGTCTTACTATTTCGTAATAAAGAGATACATCTGTTTATAAAGAACGTCTTACTATTTCGTTATATTATAAAGAGATACATCTGTTTGTAAAGGTAGTCTTACTATTTAGCTATATGGAAGGAGATACATCTCTTTGAAAAGATAGTCTTGCTATTCCGTTTTACATTTGTTTATACCGATAGTCTTATTATTTCGTTATATAGAGATACATCTGTTGATAAAACTAGTCTTACTATTTCGTTATATAGAGATACATCTGTTGATAAAGATAGTCCAACTATTTCGTTATATAGAGACACATCTGTTGATAAATATAGTTTTACTTTAAAGAGTCATTTTTTTTTTCATTCAGAAATCACTCGTCATTTGTTCATCTTTGCAAGTGACATTCTGTTTAATGGTCACGATTCACAAATTGCTTCATATATTGTTAAACTTTGTTTTTCACTTAAACGACACATTTATTTGTAAAGATGAAGTTAATAGGAAATATATAACTGTGATATGTAATGTAATATCTGAATTGGAAGTAACATGTTGAAGTTTACGAGCAATATAAATAACATACTCTGTTCGGGCTGTTTTCTCTCCTACTGATAATATGCAAGGTAATTTACCCATCAAACTAATACAGAGTTGATAAACTCGGTGGTATAATGACATCATGTTGTTTTGCGAAGCTGTTTACAGATCACTGGTGCTTTACATCATTTATTGTACAAATTCACAGAGATTCATGAATTGCTTTATGGCTTATTTTGGTTGCAAAGAAATATTTTCTCTTCTGTGATGGGTTTTGTTGCTGGCAATTATGTCTCAAATAAACAATCTCTAGCAAACCATAAATATATCAACAAAACTTGGCATGTGACCCTGTAATTGAAGCCAAGTTTTTTTCAAAAGTTTGAATTGATATTGAAATTCTGTTGGTAATATATTTCCTGATAATTCCATGTATAAAATATAAGTTAGCTGATACGATCAAATTGATTGATGACTATAATATATTTATAGGTCTACTATTGATTATTTTATATTACCTGTTATATCATAACTTACTCATACCTAAATGATGGTGATTCACCTGAGGTTGTTATACACTTTAAATTACGTATTACTGAAAGGGCTCATTATAAACTGTCGATCTTATTCTTTTTTCCCCTGTCTATCAGCTAAAAGGAGATCGGTTAGTTCGAGCTTAAAATAGGTTTCAAATAAAAAAAAAGCGACAAATGACTTTCAAAGGGTGTATGATAGTTGTGGAAATAACGCTCAACAACTTTACCCCATTTGTAGAATGAACCTCTGACATCTTACTCGCCTATAATTTTAAAAAAGGTGTTTGTTATGGTGGCTGATAACGTCCTTTTTCGATCTTCGCACTTTTGCGTTATGAAGACAAAAAAATGAAAAGCGAAGATGCGAAGATGCGAAGTTGTCTGGCTCAAAACGGCCACTTCGCATCTTCGCGTTGTCATTTTTTACTCGAGTCAAAAAGCGAAGATACGAAGATGCGAAGCAAATAACCTTCGCATCTTCGCTTTTCATTTTTCATTTCTACTTTATAATTTTCATAATTTCAAGACGCGAAGATGCGAAGTGGCCGCTTTGAGCCAGTCATCTTCGCATCTTCGTATCTTCGCGTTATCATATTTTTCGAAATTGATATATAAAAAATGTAACACGAAGATGCGAAGATGCGAAGATGCGAAGATGACTGGCTCAAAGCGGCCACTTCGCATCTTCGCATTTTGAAATTATGAAAATTATAAAGTAGAAATGTAAAATGAAAAGCGAAGATGCGAAGGCAATTTGCTTCGCATCTTCGTATCTTCGCTTTTTGACTCGAATAAAAAATGACAACGCGAAGATACGAAGTGGCCGTTTTGAGCCAGACAACTTCGCATCTTCGCATCTTCGCTTTTCATTTTTTTTGTCTTTATAACGCAAAAGTGCGAAGATCGAAAAAGGACGATATCAGCCACCATAGTTTGTAGATATGGTGAAATTCCATGGAGAATAACCTTACCTTAAAAAAAAAAAAAAGTTCTTAATTAATAAAATTCCAATAAGTTGAATGTACTCGTTTATCCCAAGGCATCCATTCAATTATATTAGAAACATAAAAAAAAAGCATTTTAATTATTTTCATGAAATAACCTGTTATGGTATGACACATTGTAATAAAATTGTCGAAGCAATCATATTGACACCGTGAGTCAGTTATGAGTTATAATTCCTGATAGGAAGTGGTAGATCATACTATTGTCACAATATTCATACCTGTAACTGTTACGGAATAGTAAAAGAGTTTGTTATTTTTAAGGAATTACAATGCGATATCTCAATAGGGACTATATTCAACCGCAGGTAAACTTTCAATTTTACTTTTCCAAGACTCAGAAATGATCATTTTACGATAAATAAGACCAGCTTTATATCATCTGACAATATAAATTATGTTAATGATAATGATGATACTGATCAGCAACATCACCGCCCGACCACTGCGTTTTTAAATCGCATCTTGCCCATCATTTTAATTCTAATATGAATAGTACCAGTATTTCCGAATGTCTTTGAAATGTTGAGAATTTATAGTTTCATTAGACAACAATTAAATCATTGCTTATTAAAATCCCCCCATCCACACCGTGTATAATTACCACCCCCTCCCCCCTTTTCCCAGCCCTGTCATATCACCAGCCGAATCCAATATAAACCATTAAACTGAGTCATTGGAATCCAATATAAACCATTAAACTGAGTCATTGTGTGTACACATTTGACACTCTACTTTCATTTTTCTACCTGTGATGAGGAAACAGGTAAATGACTAGTGCGCATGCGTACAGGTGACCATTGATAAATCTGCCATCACAATACGACAGTGACATGAAAAAACTTTGGGATCTTTTCACTTTTTCAGGAGATTATGGGTTCTAGACGAGATGCCTCAGCCTTGGAACAATGCGTCACACAGATCCGTGCCAAAAAGGTGAGTAGTAATTATAATTTCCTTTGATCTAACCGCTTCATCTCTTCAATACGTCCAGGTGTGTGAGTCATGTATGACAGTTTAGATAAATATAGTTCTATTTTGGTACACCATTTTTAAAGGTCTATTATAGGCAATGTTTACATTGTGAGGATAAATAAGCCTGTAACAAACTGAATTCACCTAAATTAGGTTATCAAGTATTGATGTCAAAAATGAAACATATCCATCACAAAACTTAGTTTAAAAATGATCAGGTGCCAAAAATAGACATTGTTAAAGTAACTGACCTATATTTGGACAACTATAACCTTAAGAGGAAAATATTATTTGTCTAATCTTAGAATAGTTAATATAATGTTTTATCATCCAGATAGTTTGTGTAACAATAGATATTATGTAATAAACAAATATATATTCTGCCATCTGTGCTTTTCCATATTTTTAAGCACACTTATTGAAACATGCACATATGGAATAAAATTTTATGGCAAGCGTTTCTTAAAGTTATCATACTAAAAACCTGATTCCACTAGGTGATTTCAGATATCAAATTGACTGTATTAGTTGTCGTCGAGGTTCACCTCCAAGTAAAACGTTCCCAATCATAAAACAAATCTTGAAATCCATGTAAATGCATTGATAATACATTGGTAGCGACTTTAATTTGTGGAAGTATATCAATAAATGAATAAATTAGTAAGTATGTGAAAATGAAGAGTGATACAGGTGTTTAGAAGAGTAAGCATACACCATCTGGTACCAGACCTGTTAGTGCTGCTCAATGTCAATAGCTCCATGTCAAAAGCTGTCAAGAGTCAATTTAAAGTTTAACTTTCAAGGGAGTTAATTATATTTTTATTAAAAAACCCATGAAATTCATTGTTAAGGGAGATAACTCAGTCAAAATTTTGTGAAATGTAATAATTAGGTCAATAAATTACTTTAGAGAACATGTAGAAATTTTGCAATTGTAAACAGTATGTCTGACTTAAATGTAAAAAACAACAACCTCAAAACAGGCAAAGCACCGAGTCATGCATAACCTAACTGCCAGTGTCCATATGTAAATGAAACAGAAAGTGAATAATAATTTGAAATAGCCTAACCTTTTGGAAAACAATGGGTTTTTTTTAAGAAAGAATAGTATAATATTATTTTCTGTACAAGGTTAACAAAGTTCCATTGCAGGCTACTAGAGAACTTCCATGTTTAATGCTGGTCACTAGAATATTTTACTGGTTTTACTTAGTAGATTTTAGGAAGTTTTCCTGATTACATCATAACCACTATTTCCTGACTGTTTGACAGTTCTGTGACTGATGTTAGTAATATAAGTATTTCCTAGTTATGTTAGGTAATGTTAAACATAATAAATACTAATATATCACTAGTCTGACCTTTGTTTTAAAATCACTCGGTCTGTATTTACACAATATCTACTATTCTTGTTTTCCTTCTAAATTCATCTGATATTTGAAGAATTTATGTCAAAGTTCATTTCTAATTTATTTTTCATTATAAATGTTCAAAAGATAGCATTTTACATTGTAATTATATGTCATTAGTCTTCAAATGTTCATGAACTGCACTAAATTTGCAAACTCTCTTCAAATTTACGTATAGAAATTGCTATTCAACTATAATAGGAGACAAATTGCAGTTTGGTTTTATCAGTTTAAGTGTAAATGACCACATTTGTCATGTTTATGTTGAATTTTGAGCTTGTACAGTAAAATTTGTTGCAATGCATTATTGTTCTATGTAATACAAATATGATGAAATGCTACTGAATTGTTAAGTGTTATGTTACTTTTACTTTGGACATCCTGCTGTGTTTTGTTCCATAAAGTATTGTAAGAAAAGCTTCGTCATGTATGTAAAGTTTCCAATTACTGTCATGTTATTTGACATGGTTTAGATGCACACATTTTGCTAGAGAAGATGATCAGAAATGTAAGAAATCCACAATATTATAAGGGTGTCTTTGATTAAAATTTTACCTTATTTGTTTTATTTAATGATAAGGCCTGCACCTTATGAAAGGTTCTCCAGACCTGCATCTTATTATAAAAGGTTCTCCAGATCTGCATCTTATCATGAAAGGTTCTTCAGATCTGCATCTTATCATGAAAGGTTCTTCAGACCTGCATCTTATTATGAAAGGTTTTTCATACCTGCATCTTATCATGGAAGATCACTCAGACCTGCATCTTATCATGGAAGATCACTCAGACCTGCATCTTATCATGAAAGGTTCTTCAGACCTGCATCTTTTTATGAAAGGTTCTCCAGACCTGCATCTTTTCATGAAAGGTTCTTCAGACCTGCATCTTTTCATGAAAGGTTCTCCAGACTTGCATCTTTTCATGAAAGGTTCTTCAGACCTGCATCTTTTCATGGAAGGTTCTTCAGACCTGCATCTTTTCATGAACCTGCATCTTATTATGGAAGGTTCTCCAGACCTGCATCTTTTCATGAAAGGTTCTTCAGACCTGCATCTTTTCATGAAAGGTTCTCCAGACCTGCATCTTTTCATGAAAGGTTCTTCAGACCTGCATCTTTTCATGAAAGGTTCTTCAGACCTGCATCTTTTCATGGAAGGTTCTTCAGACCTGCATCTTTTCATGAACCTGCATCTTATTATGGAAGGTTCTCCAGACCTGCATCTTATCATGAAAGGTCCTCCAGACCTGCATCTTATCATGGAAGATCACTCAGGCCTGCATCTTATCATGAAAGGTTCTTCATACCTGAATCTTATCATGGAATATCACTCGGACCTGTTTCTTATCATGAAAGGTTCTTCAGACCATCATCTTATCATGTAAGGTTCCTCCAGAATAGCAGGCATCACCACAATATTTAGGTCTGTCCTGATCAGTTGGTGTTGGTATAGATATATGGTGGTTTTACCATGCAACTATCATCTTACAGATACTATAATTCATATGTTGGATTTTTTAAAAGATTCTTTTATTTGAATACTAGAATTGGATTTTCCCCTGGACATCTTGTCAACAAAATATGCTCAGTCCTTAGGTATTAAAATCAGGCTTTGACAAAACAAACAATTAGCTCTATGCAGAGGAGTAGTCACTGATTGTGTGATCTAAATGGTGAGTCAGGCAGCAAAAGGAAATAATTGAATTCAGATGATAGCCCTGTGTTTAGCTTTGATAACTTATAGATTTTGTCCTTGTCTTCTGTCAGTTATAGTGTATAAGTATATCTGGTACTGTCTTTATATGAATATTATCAATTGATATATAATAGATGTTTTATTTGTTCCTCTATCATCTTCTGTAAATAAACCATCATAATAAAATAGTAATTAAACATGAAAATGATCTTTATGTGAGTCATATACAAAGGCAACCTTCCATCAGTGATGATTGTATATTGTTTGTTTACACTTCCCTGATTTATATTATCATAGATAACAGTCAATAGTATGTTATTCACAAGATGAATGAAATAGACCATGTTTGTAACAGAGAGTGATATGAGATGGTGATTTGGAGATCAATAATAGTACCATGGTATCACATATGTGGGATCACTCGAGGTGGCTATATATCCAAACCTCAGCTCCAGTATCAGCACTGCACTGATGAGGCCCAGAAACCCGAAACAGTACTGTTTGCAGTTAATAAATTATTTATACAATAAATTTTGAAACTCCATTTTCTATGATATATCATAAATTGCCAGATGTATATTTGTCATTTTCATGTTGGTAGACCATTATCTTTTTTTTGTAGCCCTTCCTTCAGACTATGATATAATGTTATATTAGTAACTAAAGTCTATAACTGAACCTTATATGTAAAGCAAAGTCAGCTTTATTTGTTTCAAATCCATTTGGAATCTTGGTTTGGAAGTATTATAATATGGTGAAAATTAGAAGTGAAATATGTTC
This sequence comes from Lottia scabra, assembly GCA_029955415.1. Classification (NCBI taxonomy): domain Eukaryota; kingdom Metazoa; phylum Mollusca; class Gastropoda; family Lottiidae; genus Lottia; species Lottia scabra. The sequence goes on along the minus strand of JARJEI010000052.1, from coordinate 848,882 downwards.
TTGTTGAACTGGTGATCTCATTTCTCATGTAGATATATAGGTCTCAGTATTTGTAGGTCCACCTTAAATAACGGGAACAATGATAGGTATACTAGGTAAATAATTGAAATGTTTAGAACCCGTTTTACTGGACTGACTACTGGATTGTTGACTAACCTTTATTATTTTTAAACATACCCTTATAGTGAATTAATAAAGCAAATCAAGAAAGATTAATCTTATTTTAAGTGACAGCTGAATATTAAGTAGCTTGCTCTAATTTATAATTATAGCTTATATAATTATGTCAGTAAATGCTGTTCTACAATTAAAGTTCAAAACACATATTCTTAAAGAAAATCTTAGTCTTAACTTCTAACACTGTATCTAGGAGGATCCTTTCTCTCAGCTGGTCCTTGGCCAAACCTCTTGGCACTGATCCTTCCCAGATTATCCGTACCCAGCTGGGTAGACTGGAATTATGAGTGAAGATGACTTATTCAAGGTCATCAGACTTTCTCACCCTGATCGAGAACCGAACTCTCAAACATAATGACCACCATTTGCTCCAAGTAAAGAACGACTCATTAACCACTGTGCTATAAAACCTCACAATTGAGCTTCTGAAGGCAAATGCATTTTTTCAGTTTTGGTTTGTTGACCTCAATTCAGAAACTAAACTAATTAACCAAGATCTTTAAATATTACAATGACTTATTTCTCATTTAATTTTCTATTTAAGCTTGTGTCTTTGATTGATAGTGAGAAAAATGATTAGTCTATCATATAGTTTAACAAAAAATATGTCTGGTCTTTCTGATAATATATAACACTGAAACTATTAATATTATAATGTCATTATACCTTAGTATTACATAAAATACAGATATACATGTACATCATGCGGAAATGCTTTTAGGTTAGGTGATGCTCATGGAGATAGAGATAAGGTGATGTTCATATTCTGTTTAGAGGTTAGAAGTTATGTGATACCTTACATTCAGTTTAAAGTGTGTTACAGCACCTTATACTCAAATAGAAGTTATTGGAAATAAGTGAGATAACGACAACGTCCTTAGTTCAATTTGAAGATGAGGTGATGCCTCCTATTTCAGATTGATTTGGATGATACATCCTGTTTCAAATAGAGGTCAGATCATGCCTCTCATATCAGATAGAGGTCAGATCATGCATCAAATATCAAACTGATGCCTCTTTGTTGCATCTTGTTTCATACTTCAATAAAATGTTTCAATTTCACAAGAGATGTCTGCTGAAGATGAAACCAAACTTGATGAAATTTTATGTATAAATTGACCGAGATTACAATATGACTATAGAGAAAGTTGATAAAGGCGTAGTAATGTAACAAGGTGGTATAAAAAAGAGTTGTACATGTCTTAAAGAATGTAACTATACAGTTATAATAGTTGTAAAGTCACATATTTTACCTATAGCCCAGTGTGATCTAGAAACCTGCTATGCTAGAGCAGTAATTCAGTGCTTTAAATGGTTATATACCTTATATGAACTTGTTAACCCTAAATAGCTGGTTCTCACCACTACCATCTAAGGGCTTTTAAATTTTATAGCACTTTATCACTCTTTATATATTTTTGAAAGAACTATATGCACTTAATTATTTAGTTTAAAGGTTTTATAGTTAATTGTCTTAAATGTGTTTGGACAACAACAGTTTTTCTTCAATTCTTTTATCTTTTCATAAGGCATGTGAATTGAATAAAAGCCACTATCATGTAAAAGTAACAGTTTAATTTCTTAGATTAGATAGGGTATCCTTCTTTAGGCTTTTGAAAACAATTTGGCATTGTCCAATGATATTTTTTATATATGATAGTTAAAAGTCTCAGGAACATGGAAAATAAATATTTTTTTTTGAAAATGAAGATGTTTGTGTTTGCCTTTTGGCTAAATTCGATTTTGTTATTAAAACAAGATGATTATGTGTCGTAGCCCTGTGTGTTTGTATCAGTCCTGCCCTAGTTCACCTAGCATGACTTGTTATACAGGTTTTTAATGACCCCCTCCAGGTCAACTGTCACTAGCCATATGTCATTGGTCAAACTAAATTGCATGCAAATGACATGTTGTACATGAGAAAATTACATGGACTTGTCCAAGTTGAGAACCACTGGGCTGGTCATTTTGTTCAAATGCTCAATCATTGAAGGTGGATAAACTATCAATAGAAAATAATATTGGTCATCATCAATATCAATTGAATGAGCATATAGCCTGACCCAAATCCAAATAAAATTTGTAATGTTTTTTTGAACATTTTTTCTCCTCTATTTAGAACCAATGCAATTTTACCAAGACCTTGTCTAGCCCTTACCTCGCCCTTACCTCTCACAGAGCGTGAATTCAATAAGCAATAACTCTTTGTTTGCATGTGCATAGGAAAATGCAGCTAATACAGAACAATAATTTTCTTTTTACATGATATTTTGAAACCTCAAATCTATACAAAATCTTTTTACAAAGAATTTTTTAAGAAATTGTGACACAAAGAACTCACATTTGGATGTGGACAAAAAAAAGCCAATGCGTTATTCAAATGGTTAAGTCATACATTGCATAAGGTTATAAATCAAATATTCATATTAAGTAAATTAATTAACCTCATTGATTGTCTGTTTCAGAAAAAGATCTGTGATGGTGAATATGAGAAGAATTATATAGCTGTAAGTCAAGCTATAGAAGATGTCTATTCAGAAAGAGATCAAGTTAAAGAAATTAAAGAGAAATTAAAAGAAATTAAGAAAACTAGGGTAAGATGAAATGAGATGTTTTTTCTATACAATGAAAACAGTTTTAGCATTACAAAGCTGGTTGGTTAACTTCTGATTCCAGCTTAAGCCACCATCCAGCTTTCCCACTTGGGCTTTTGTAACTGACACCTGTGGAAACAAAGGAATTATATTCTTGAGTTAACTAGGTAATTGTTTTGGTGTCAGTAATGACCATAAACATACATCTGGAATAGAGGATACATTGATGTTAATGGTTGTCTGAATGTTCCCTTTATGGTATTGTAACTTCTCTGGAACACCTCATTCCGTTCCACTATGGGGCATGTTGAAACTTTCTAGCTATTGAATTAATTAAATGTTATTATTAATATTTTTCTAGGGTCACACTAAAGATTTTGAAAGTACAGAAAGTGAATATAATGTGGTTGAGGTAATATCAAACTTTTCTTAAAAAAGAATCATTTTAATGATTTTTATGATCAGTTCACTTTCTTTGAATATTTAATGCTATATTTATTTCCTTGTTCAGTTTACTATTTGCTCTCCAACAACAAGTCTTCACACTTAAAAGTTAATTTAACCGGTAATTTAATCTACGATACATGACACTTGCAAAATAAACATGTAATTCACAGCTTTAAAGAATTTAAAGTCTTTTATTTATAATCGCTTCATTTTCCTGGGTCTAGGCACTGTAAATGAAGACAACTTCTTTAACAGTTTTATGTTATAAAATTACATTACTGTTACTTATAACTTTTAACATATAACTTATACTTATTCCAGGATCTAACATGGCAGAAAAAAAGATGTCTAGAAACAGTTTTATATATTTCTGAAGTAGAAAATCTCTTCCAAGTAAGTTTCTATATCTATGTACTTCATTGTCTTCAATATTTGACTTTCTGGTTTTAAACAGTAATTCCAGTGTTATTATATTAACCTCTAGCTACTTACTAATTGAACTTTGTTTTATGTGTTATAGAATGTACAGAGTGAGTTTGAAGAGAGAGCATTATACCTAACACAACGTAAACCTGTATTTGATAGTGTCTATAGAGATGAAGAAGTCGAGTCATCTTCCCGAATGCACAGAGTAAGTTCATACTGCAACAAACCAAAAAATCTGTGTGATAGTACATTTGTATGCACATTTCAGACAATTATGTTTCTAGCTTGAAACTGATTGTATACCTAATTTGACATCTACATAAGCTGCCATGAAAGATCTGAATCTATAAAACAACATACTTATATAATAAAACATTGTTATAATTGAAATATGGCTATAAGATATTATAAATGAAATATGGCTATAAGATATTATATTTGTTAAATGAAATATGGCTATAAGATATTATATTTGTTAAATGAAATATGGCTATGGCTATAAGATATTATAAATGAAATATGGCTATAAGATATTATAAATGAAATATGGCTATAAGATATTATAAATAAAATATGGCTATAAGATATTATAAATGAAATATGGCTGTAAGATATTATAAATGAAATATGGCTATAAGATATTATAAATAAAATATGGCTATAAGATATTATAAATGAAATATGGCTATAAGATATTATAAATGAAATATGGCTATGATATATTATAAATAAAATATCGCTGTAAGATATTATATTTGTTAAATGAAATATGGCTATAAGATATTATAAATGAAATATGGCTATGAGATATTATAAATGAAATATGGCTATAAGATATTATTGTTTTCTAGGAATGTACATATGATATAAAGAAAGGGTGGGCATGGATAAGTTATCTTACACACTGTTTAAATACTCATGTTCAAAATGCTGCTGAATTTCACCAGGTATGTACAAGATACTATTTATTACTTCTTTTGGCAATGTTAAACAACGGTGAATTGAGAGCAATTTTAGCTTGACGTTATGGTCATCTTAGCAAATGCTCATAACATGGCCCTACCAACTTTCGGATGAGTCTTTCCACTAGTTTGTCATTTGTTGAACAATACAATGATATATTATGGGTTGTTTTTTCAGTACCATCATGACATTGCCCATCTTGATGAAGATATGGAAACCTTTCTTCACTGGTTGAATACTGAAGGTATCAGAAAACCTGTTATCACGAAAGATCCCCAAGTTATGATTGACCATTTTCGAGTAAGTTTCTTAAGTATTTAATTCTGTGGAAACAAATTTCATTTCAAAACAAAATTTTACGGGCTCTCTATGCTATAGGATATTATGAGGACTATTCTTCTTTTTCTTATTGCTTTGTAATAATAAGCTTTGCTAACTTTCAAAACTGAGTTGTTGCACAAACTTTGAGCTTTTTCCATTGTTTAAGTTTATTTTTCAATTGTTTGGTAATATCTTCTATGTCAATTTACTTTTATAATATGACACCTATTTTATCAAGTATATATTTGTATTTTTAGTTTATGACTGGAAGATTATTAGATTATCAAGGTAGATTAGATAGATTAAGAGAAACAGCTCAACAAATCTGTCCAATATACCACCGTAAAGAATTACCAGACTACCCTGTTACTGCCAGATCTCTTGTAGAATATAGTCATCAAGAGGTAAGCAAACTTGCTTAGGTTAAGGATGGTCCTTAAAGAAGTCAGTTTTATCCCAATTTCCCTTTGTTATTGATGGAAGTGACAGAAGTTGAGATGGATCTGCTGTTCTGATAGAGCTCTGTTTCAGGTTATTGGAGCATTTTGTAAGAATAAAAGTTCAGTTCTCCCAAAATGTATATTCGTGTTATCAGACCATTGTTATTGACTGTAATTCTTAGTTGATAGTTGAAAATAATTATGCTGACTGGAAATTGATTTGTTCAGGTGGAGGCCCTACAGAGCTTTAGACTTGAGAAGTGTCTCTGCTTAAATTGTGCTCATTTTGAAAGCAAGATTACGACAATTATTATTTCTTTATATTAATATAATGTGTAGATAAGTTTAAAGAAAGATGAAGCGTGTACAGTGTTAGATATATCTGATACTGAGAAATGGAGAATAAGAAATCAATCTGGTATTGAAGCTGATGTACCAGCTATAGTGTTAGTTATAACACCACCTGATCCTACTTCATTCTTAAAGGCAGAGAAGTAAGTATCTAGTTGACAATTTGAGAGGTCAAATCTTGTGTTAGCGTTTCGTGTTAGTGTTAACATCAACACATAACACAACATTTGAACTCATTTTTCATGTTAATATAATACTTAAAAAAATGGGTGTGAACAGGCAAAACCAGAATATCTTTTACATAGGTGAAGTTTTTCAATACCAGTCAAATAAGGAATTATTTGCATGTGACCCAGTCCAAATTCTGTACTAACACCAGTGTTTGACCTCACCCGATGTATTACCACATTTTATTCTCTTCAAAAAATTGATTGTGTTTCAACAAATGATTATCTTATGATCATGCCCATCTAGATAGAGAAAATGGCAGAAAATTTCTACAAGAATGTGAAGGGTCTTTGGATGTTTTGGTAAAACTTCCGACTTCCGATATTGTTTCCTGCTTATCCATAGTGATTTACTGCTGAAAGTCTAAGAGTTGCATGAATTCAATTTTTTTTCAGATTACGTGAACAGTTAGTTGTTCATTGGGATACATCTTTAAAAAGACTTCGATCACATTTGATGCAGTTTATGACAATCATATCAAAAGAGACTCAATCCAGAGAGGTAATTCAATCTTAAAATCTTAAATATTCCATATATCTTCGCCATGATTGGTCTTTCATTTTCAACCTGATATAAACTTACATGAACCAGACATAAATTTTGTCTTCTTTCTCCAGATGTTCATTTCTGTTTTGTATATTGACACCAATTTTCCAATAATTATTTCCAGCTTCAAGGATTATCAGCCAATCAGAAGACAGAGTTTTTAAAATTAGCCAATGATTCTATCCAGACATTACGTGGTAGAGGCAGTGATGATGCAGAGTATACTACGTTTAAATCTCATATGACACAAATACGTAAAACATTGACACAAATCAAACCAGGTAAATCTTATACAAATATTGTACAAACTATTATGCTATGTGGATGTTAAGTGTATTCCAAGAGCGGTATCAAATGTTCGAGAAGGATGAACATCCATACTACAACTTGCAACAGTTTTTAATATATAAGAGGAGCTCAGTATTAATAAATTCTTGGGGCTTAAAGCTAATAGATTTAAGGAAGATCTCAGTAACCATCTTTGCATCAAGATACAAAATCTCATGCTTATTCTTTTAAAATGTGTTTTTTCAGGAAATAAGATATTAAAAAATGGAAGTGTTCAGAGATGGCATGGAACTGTTCAAGTCTTCCATCAATACACAGTAAGTATACAGTTTCAAAACATATTAGACAATATTTCTTGATGATATATGTGTTAAGCTAGATAATGACACTATGTTATAAAAAGTGTTATTACAACATGCTGCATGCCAGTTAATTTTTTACATTTTACAATATCTTATGATATATTAGTATCATACCTATTATTATTATTATTAAATTATTGAATATAGAAAATTGTAATTAATTATTCTTTATAAACTTTATCTAGGACCTACTGGCTTATATCAAATCATATAAAGGAGATTTAGCTCGAAGAATAGAGGAAGAAAATTTGTTAGTCCGTGATATCCATTCTCCTCAAACATTCACATCTAAGGCATATTTCGAAAGGTATGTTTTAAACTTTTTCACTTTTCACAGTAATTCATTAGTAGAATATATTGATCTGATGACAATAATCTTTTAGATGCCATTTGTCCTCATATTCCTTGACAGATGAAATATAAGACTTCTTTGATGCTATGGATGTAGTAAAATGCCAAATGGAACCTTTTTTTTTATTTTGATTCTTGAATATATTTTTTTTTCTACAGGTATTTACCAATGGTAGATATAGACATGTCTTCTAAACAAACACAGATTACCAAAGTTCGTTCACAGCTTTATATCCATGAACGTCATAAAGGAAAACGTCCTGTACCACCTCCCAGACGAAAGAGAGCAAACAAACAAGACATTAAAACAGAAGAACTCTTCACAGAAACAACAGAATACTCAGAAGAAAGCCAGACTTTTGTTATAGTAGGAGTGATAGATCCTCGAAACAAGGAAAAACTTTCAGTCTTCCAGGCCATATCCAATGGTGTGTTGGACCAGGTCAATGGCACCTATAACAATCCTGATACAGATTACTCCATTACTGTACCAGAAGCCATCAGTAAAGGCTACATCCTAATTGAATTCCGTGATCCTAAAATGTTAAATGGAAGTGCTGATGGTTTTGATCTTCAGAATCAACTGGATTGTAAGATTTTTGGAATCACTGGAGTAATAGATCCAAGGACTGGAGAGTTAGTCAGTGTAAAGGAAGCTATAGCTACTGGATTACTGGACCTGAAGCGTGGAATCTACCGAAATCCTATCACAGGAGAAGAGATGTCACTCTTGGATGCCATCAAAGCAGGATACATCATTGCTGATGCTTCTTTCTTTGCAGATGAGGATGAAAATGGTGTGTATACTTCAGTCAACATGATAGAGCTGAAATACCAGGTCTCAGCAGTTGTGGACCCCAACACTGGAGAAGATATGTCACTGAAAAAGGCAATTCAAGATGGTATCATTGATGTTGAAAATGGATTATATTGTAATCCTCTGACAGAAGAGACCATGTCAATTGCTGAAGCATTCAGACAGGGTCTGATAAAAGGACATAAGTTTGATCCAAGTAAAGATAAAGAAGATGAGAATACATTGACATATCAACAGCTTCAGATCAGGAAACAGAAATTTGTACCTCAAGGAGTTGATATTCAAGTCAGTACTAAAGATGCTGTAGATGGAGTCATCAAACACAAAAATCCCAATGAAGTCTTGTTCTCTAAAGTCAAGGAACAGGTTGATGCAAAGAAGAAGTGTATCAAACATCCCATAACCAAAGAAGAGATGACAATTGAAGATGCCTTTGAAAAAGGAATCATCAATTTTGCCAAAGCTGAATTTGATACTCTTGATGGTGAGATTCTCCCTCTTGAAGAAGCAACAGCAAGAGGTTTGATCGAACCTTCTGTACTGAAGCAAATACTGAAGACCTACCAAGAAGCTAGTGTTGGACAGCTGATTGATAGTGGTAAATTTGATCCTGATACTGGCCTAGTTGTTGACACTGCTACAGGTCACACACTGTCATTACAAGCAGCAGTTTCCCAGAACATCATTGATCCTGATACAACTTTTTTCTATGATGTCCCAACACAGAGAATCATGAGTTTAGGAACAGCTATTGAATCTGGAAGATGCAATCTGGCCACTGGAAAATTCATTAAAGCTGCTACTGGAGAAGAGATATCTGTTAGTGAAGCTATTGGGTCAAGTCAGATCCTTGCTCACATAAACCCATCTGATGTGGCTGAAAATGCTGAAACTCTGTCTGTTCTTAGAGGTGTTATGGACACCAAGCTTAAAGGAATCAAAATTCCATCATCAAAAGAACTTCTTTCTGTTGAAGAAGCTGTAGCTTCCGGACTGTTGAATATTCCAATGGTGGCTTATGCAGATGAGAGTGAAGCTGATCAGAATACTTTACAAACAGCCATCAAGAAAGAGAAGATTGAACCTGAATGTGGTATGGCATTGTACATGGCTTTCCAGAAACTTTCTCTTGAGGATGCCCTGAAATCCAAGACTTTGGATGGAAAGAGAGGAAAATATGTTGATCCTCAAACTGGAGAGGCTATGACTATTGATAAAGCAAGAGAAAAGGGAACATGGAATCCCAATTATGTCTATTTTGTTGACAATGAAACCAAGAATGTGACAAGTTTAGGTGCCTTTATGGATCGTGGTAAATTCAACCCTAAAACTGGTAAAGTGACTAGTGATAGAAGTGGTAAATCTATGACTATAGAACAAGCAATTGCTGAAGGTCTGATCAACCCAGTGGTAGATCCTGAAAGATTTGTAGATGTGACAACAACATTAAAGGACCTTATTGATTCAGGTAAAGTTAATCCTCGCTCCACTAAATTTGTGGCTCCTAATGGTATGGAGATGTCTTTACGTGATGGATTAGCTGATGGACTATTGACAATGGGTTCAAAGGTTAAACTTGATCCAGAAACCGGCAAGGTGATTCTGATGTCAGATGAAGATATTGTGAAGTCATTGGTGGATATTAAGGAGAATTCAGATTGGTTAGCTGAGGTTGAGAAGCTGCTAGGTGGTCAGGCAAGACCCAGTGAGAGACTGGCTAGGTTAAAACAACAAACAGCAGGAGCTAAGGTAAGTTTATTTACAGACTACATCTCCCCTTTTTAATGATTTTGTCTGGCAAAAAAATCTTATAAGACTTAGTTACAACATACTCGCTGTGTTTGTGAAAATTAATCCTTTGAACCCTGACTTTATTTTGATAAAACGTCATTTACCCTGAATTCCAAGCACCATTTCTTGATTTGTATTACGTTAACGTTGAATGACGTCACTTGACAACAGCCGCATTTCGGGTATATATCACATAATCAATAAGCCGCTATAGCGGCTTTTAGGGTTGTAAGGGTTAAAACTAATATTTATTATATCTAAACAGATGATTAAGAAGAATCTGAAGGCTAAAGAACAAGTACTACGTCAATCATTGAAACAATCAGAAGATTTGATAGAAAATAACAAGGGAAAACAAGATTCTGATGGAGCTCAACAATACAAGAAACTACGATATAATACTTCCGAATTGAAAGTTCGACTTGATTCAGTAAGTTTTATTTGAATGTAGTTGTATAAAAACCATTTGAAATAAGCCATGTAACATAATGATAATATCATAATTAGGTGGTTATAGTATCTCATAAAACTTTTATCACCTGTCACTAGAGTTCAAATTTCTAATATGCAGGATATGAAGCATAGAATGGAAAAAAGTGTTTGAAAACATTCACTTTATGCAATGAAGTATAAAATACTTGCTTGTAGACGTGGAATACTATATTTTACAATTTGTGATTTCAGGCAGCAACTGAAGTTGACAGTCGAAGTGAGAAGATGGATAATATGTGTGAGAATTTAGAAGCTTTCTATGGACAGATGGAGAAATTAGATCATTGGTTAGATACAGCTATAGAAACTACTCAAGATTTACAATCTTCTAATACTAATATTGAAGATCAGTTTAATGCATTTAAGGTAAGGCATTTGACAAAGTTCATGTTCCTCTACCCAGTTGCATTAGAAGTTTATTTACGCATTTTTAGAAAGATTCAAGTTGAATCTTTTGCTGGAATGTGTCTGACTTAGCGTTTGGAATTTGACATAAGAATTGCAGTTTTGATATGTACATGTCAGTGATCTTTTAGTGATTTGCTAATACAGAAGGGATAGTTGATACTTGATACTATTTCAAGTTTCTAACATTAACCATTTCTGATAACTTATATTCTAGAATTTCTATGAAGAAGTAAAGACTAAAGAAGAAGATATAGCTTTAACATCAAAATTAGCTGATAAATTTGGGGATAATGCCCAGGTAATATGACTGTCATTGTATGTCTGAAATGTGGAAAACATTCTCTCAAATGCGTTTAAGATTATTGCAATAGTATTTTCAAAGTCATTTGTTATTCACCTATGTCAGTTTTGATTCTCCATCTCTAGTTTGAGGTCTAGAATTTGCATACAAGTCTGAATATTTTGGGTTTTTTTTATTTTCAGAGTTTTGAAAGAGAGTTAGAAACCTATAGAAAGTCTCTACAGTTTATGCCAACTATAAATGAAGAAGTAGAAACTGGAATATTGGATGATGAAATAGAATCCATTGAAGCTAAATATAAAGATGTTTCTCGTGAATGTAATAAACACATGGATCGTTTGTCATCCATAATGAAAAATAAACGAACATTTGATGACCTCAACGACAGATTGACTTCCCAATATCCTTCATTAAATGACCAGCTCAGCAAAATCAACGATAAAGGTTTTGGTAAGAACCAAGCCAAAGATACTAAAGATCTGAAAGATTTGAAACAACTAAAATCTGATGTATTAGGACAAGAGAGAAAGTTGAAAGATTTAACTCTAGCAGGAGAAAGATTAACTAATGGTTTAGTAGAAGCTGGATTAAAGAAAGAAGCAGCTAATGTTAAAAGCATCGTTGATGGCCATAAGGTGCGTTAATTTTTTTACCCTTGTTGCATAACTGTTCAGAAACCTGGAAACAATGTTATACTTGCAATTAACTGATCATGGGCATGACAATCCATAGAACATTAAGTTCTTTCAGTATACAGCTTTTTATTTCTTAAGTTTTAATTTCAGTGGTTTTTTTTCCTTTCCAGGCCAAACATGATGGTCTTTTAGAAGGAATTACTAAAAAGGAGCAGAAGTTGGATGCTGCTGTAGCAGAACAACAGAATGTAATGGGAAGAATAGATGGTATTTTAGATACTGTTGAGTCGGCTGAAAAACTTCTTAAAGCCAAACATCCTGCCAGTTTGAATAAAGAAAAACTGGCACAGCAGATTCAAGACCAAAGAATACTGAATGGCGATATCAACAGTAACAAGGCTCTTGTGGATAGATTGTCGCAGGAATCTCATGATGTACCAGGTGCTAATGCTAAACTATCAGATGTTGCTGAAAGACTGGATAATCTAGAACGTCTAGCAGACAATAGAACTGAAGAACTGGAAGATATTTCTGCAGGAATCAACGATTTCGACAATAAACTTTCTGAAGTTGATTCATGGCTAAATGAATCCATACAAACCTTGAAATCCAAACCATCTAAAGGCTCCAACAATATTTCTAAAGGCCAGATTGAGGCTCTATATGAAGAGAAGAAACAGCGAGAGGGAGATATTGAAACTCTGAGGAAAGCTTGTGATGATTTGATGAATGATGACAGAGTCTGTGATCATTATGCTGTAAAAGAAACTCTGGGAGATGTAGAAACTAAATGGAATGATTTGACAGAGTTTCTGGTACAACAAGTATCCCTAGAGGTAAAATACATTTTGAGTAAAATGCTCAGCCATATTTTAATCTTTAAATGCTCTAAATTCTTGCTCTATCATGCCCCTTTTTCCACTATTCCTTCATGGGTAGACTTGATGTATACTTTTCAGACAATTGAATTAGCCTTTATGAGATTAAACTAGGGCAGCTTGAAAGCAGATACATATAGTGACGAAATCAATAAATATTACAAGTTTAGATTTCTACACCATGAAAATTGATTAATGTTATTAAAATGTCCACTTCAGGCTCTATCAAAGATTGATGGAATGTTGAAATATTTGGATAAAGCTGAAAATGAGATTAATACAGCTGAACCAATCAGTGTTGACCCAGAGACATTAGAAGTACAGCTCCGAGATCATACTGTAAGTTTAAGTCTTGTCTTAAGATATGTCTATATAATGTGGTTTCAAGGGATTGAACTTGTCTTGTCTTCCACATACTACTGTATTTTTTAATACAGAAGATTTTGATGTAATTATAAATGAAGATTTATAAATTGAAAGATATTAAGCCATTTTAACGAAACCTTGATGATATTGAGCACAATTATTGTATAGTTAAAATGTGTTTAAAAGTTATGGACTATGTATATTGTTTAGGCCTTTAATGAAGATTTGATACAGAAGAAGAATGCTGTAAAAGATATAATTAATAAATGTAATAAAATGCTACGAGAAACAACTAATTCTCAAACTGATGAAATTAAGAGTCGTCTAGATAGTATACGAACACAAGCTGATATTGTCTGTCAACTGAGCTCTGAACGTTTACATCAACTAGAATCAGCTCTTCCATTAGCTTCACATTATAGGTGAGATTTGTCTTTCTGTCGTCATGTGGCTTTGTCATTTATTTATATCAGTTAGCCAGTCGTGTAATCTATTCATATAAGCAGGCAAACTCATTAAGATTTAGATATTTTTGCATAAGTAAAAAATCAGAGACTATCCAATGGATTACCAAATCTCTACTATGCATTGTGTTGTATTATAGTGACAGTCAAGCTGAAGTAACAGCCTGGTTAGATGAAATGGAAGCAGAATTAAAAGCTCAAGGCAAACCAGGAGATAGTTTGGAGCAAATCAGAAAACAATATGATCATCTGAAGGTAATACTTACTTCACTTTAATATGCCTTAGAGTAGAATACCTTAATGAATACCATCAACTTCACTTTAATATGCCTTGAAGTAGAATACCTTAATGAATACCATCAACTTCACTTTAATATGCCTTAGAGTAGAATACCTTAATGAATACCATCAACTTCACTTTAATATGCCTTGGAGTAGAATACCTTAATGAATACCATCAACTTCACTTTAATATGCCTTGGAGTAGAATACCTTAATGAATACCATCAACTTCACTTTAATATGCCTTAGAGTAGAATACCTTAATGAATACCATCAACTTCACTTTAATATGCCTTAGAGTAGAATACCTTAATGAATACCATCAACTTCACTTTAATATGCCTTAGAGTAGAATACCTTAATGAATACCATCAACTTCACTTTAATATGCCTTGGAGTAGAATACCTTAATCAATACCATCAACTTCACTTTAATATGCCTTAGAGTAGAATACCTTAATGAATACCATCAACTTCACTTTAATATGCCTTAGAGTAGAATACCTTAATGAATACCATCAACTTCACTTTAATATGCCTTGGAGTAGAATACCTTAATCAATACCATCAATATACTTTTTTGTTCAATGATTCATTATATTCTTTATTAAAATAAAAAAATCTGTATGAGTCTTGGTACCTTTGACGTCTTTTGTATCAGCAACTATCCCTATTCTTAATAAACCATATATTTCAGGGAACCCAGCAGATCATTAATGATCATAAACCATTTATTGATGATCTAAATTCTACTGGTTTAGAGTTGATGGAACTATGTGGTGATGATGATGGTAATGATATACAAACTAAACTAATAGACAGCAACCAGAAGTATGAGGAACTTAAGAATCAAGCTAGACATAAAGCTAGACAACTTACTGATTCTAAGAAAAAATTCACACAAGAGGTAGGTCTTGATCAATATTGTTTATGGAATAAGATATGAAATATGATTAGGGTAAATTAGGGGCAATACGGTTTTTATATTACCAACTGCAGGCTTTAATCCTTATGACCCAACTTAATCCCAATGATTTATTTCTGTGTGTTTGATATTCTAGGTTACTGATTCACTAGATCATCTGGTAGAAGAATTAGCTCAATTGAATGCTACAGTGGTAAATTCAGACCCTATACCAGCAGCACCAGAAAAACTTCGAAATGAGATAGATGAAATGAAGGCTGTTTTAGAGGATCTAGAGAGACAAAAACCAGATATTGAAAAAGCTAAGGAAATAAGTAAAAATGTTGCTTCTCATGGAATCGAAGATCCAGTAGAAAGTAAGTCATTTGTTGCTATGAGCATGCTTATAAATTGATGAATCTTAAAACTTGACAGCTGAACTAGACATTTTTCTGTTAGCTTCTCTGAAATGTTTCACTTAAAGTGGTGTTGGAATAAAATTAAGAAATTTGTATCCCCTTTATACCAAAAACCATCTGACAGTATTTGGAAGGGTATTTTGTATTCTTATTCATTCCAAGACTGGCCTGATTTACAGAACTTTGAATGTAAAGAAATGTTATATATTATATATTATAGTTGAAGATATTGAGAGTAAGGTAAATGAGATTGGTAAACTAGGTATTCAGATACAAACTGGTGCTAAACAACGAGAGGGACAACTGACCAATGCTCTAGCTCTATCAGATAAACTATTTGATATTTCACATGATGTAATGGCTAGTCTACGAGATCTGAAAGACAATATGTATTCACAAGAACCTCCTGGGGTTGATCCACCTACTGTTAAAGAACAACAGTCTGAACTTGAGGTAAGAGTTGTTTTGTTTAGAGTCAACATTGTCATGTTATAGGTCTTATGCTAACAACACAATACAAATGGAAGAGTAATTTACTTGTTACTGATGATTTGTCTTTACCAAGAAGTAAATGTAAATTACACATAAAGATCACAAGGAACACTCTTGTTCTTGCTGGAGAAGCTTCTACCTCAAATATCCTTAACCTATCTTCCACTAAAAAGTGGCAAGTTTTGACTTAAATTGCACAATGTGTAATTGTTGTCAGTCTTGCTCAAGCTGTTGTTCTTTCTCAAGCTGCTGGTCTTGCTTCAGCTGCTGGTTTATCCTTAAACTCTCCTAACTATATAATTGTGAAAGAAGCACTTCTTTTGATATTGTAGGCCACTAGTTGTGTAAGTTGGTGCTGCAGCATAATATTGTTTAAGACACACATTTATAACTTTATCTGTTGTATTTTATTAGGGTCTAATGAATGAATTGGACAAAGCTAGAGAATTGATGTTAGATTGTCGACGTATTGGAGATGATTTATGTGATATTTGTGGAGAACCTGGTAAAATTGAGGTGAAGAAACAGATTGAAGATTTGGTGAACTCTGCTGATGATGTGGCAGATTTGGTGAAAGACAGGCGTGAGGAACTAAACAAGGCTTTAGAACATGCCCAGAAATATGATGACTTGCTAGAGGTAGGGAATTTGTTCTGTTTTAATTGGTGATGGTTATGATTCACTTGGACTGGATATAGCTTATGGACACAGTTAGTAGTTATAGAGATTATAGATTTAAAGTATGGTTCCACCCATTTCGTTTCATTCCATGAGGAACCCAGCTTTAAATCTATAATCTCCCTAAAAAAAAGACACTATATCTAGAAGTTCAAGTTAATATCAAAATTAGGAATGTTTTATGTCACTATGCTATTTCCAGTTCAACGTTGCACTTTGCTTTGGTCCTGGTTTTTTTGTCCCTCTTTCAGTTAGTCACTAGCCTTACAATGAACATAGTCAGTTCACCAACACAGCTGCACCATAGATATTTAGTTCACAGTAGAACCCACATTTTACCATTGCTTTCATACATCTAGGTATATTTCTTGCCTAGATATTTCTAACCTTTGCATGTGTATTCACATTTAGTGTATATTATGAGGACAAATATCATCAAAGCCAAGTTTAGTTTTTTTTGGCAGTGTAGGCCAGATATATCGGACAGAAATACATAGACAAAGGTTTTTAAATTCCATGAATGATTGATTGTGTATTCCCTTTAACTTGGTGATGGTGACACTGGATCAAATTATTATCCTTAATGTTGTAATCACAGGGATTTAGTCTATGGACTTTTAAAATAGTAAGGGCTCTGAATTTAGATTGGTACCGTAGGCCAATATTAGACTCTCGAGTTAAAAAAAGAGCATTATACTATTTTGTACTCATCTATTATTAGATAATAACTTGTTACTTTTATTTTACTGTTTACAGAAGAAAGAAGTAAGATATTTTCAAATTTGTTTTTAATTTACATGTATTTGATTTTAAGCTTTTTATCTAAAATATTTCATTTGTACTCTTTCCTTATAGCTAATTCTTTTAATATTCTTATTTTCCTCTTTTTTAATTTTTACATATTTTTAATTTTTAACGATATGGAAAAGCACTTTAAATTAAGTGATTTCATAAATGGGTTTATGATTTTTTGAATCTTGTATTTTTTAAGTTTTCTTTTTCGTTCGAAATCTATAATAGTTTTCTTTGTTCATTTGCTGTGTAACTTAAAACTTCATGACTTTTTTTATATTCAATCTCTTTAGCATAAACTTAAGTAATGCTACATGCAAAAAATAATATATTTGTACTACTGTAAACTATGCTTTTATTCATAACAAAGACATATTCCAAAACTTAAAATCAGTGCAATTTTTGGAGACAGATTGATCTTAAAAACAAGTGCAACCAGTAGCCTTTATTCAATACATAAAATATATTTCTGAACAACAAAAAAAGAATTGTTGAAATATTTTAAGATGATTAACTAAATTGTTGTTTAAAATTATTTTTCAGGCTATTAATTCCTGGTTACCACTCTCAGAACATAAACTAGCAGGAATGAGACCACCATCTAGTGATCCTTCTGTACTATCTGATCAGATGGAAGAATTAAAGGTATGTTTCTCTTAAGGATTCACTACAATTAACTTTAGGAGATGGGCAGTACTTGTTCATGTTACTGAACACAAATTTAAAAAAAAGAACTGTTGTTTAAGAAATGCAGGATATGAAATTGGTTTGTGTGGATTGTAGGCCAACAACGCATCTCTTCAAAAGTAATCTGTGACTTGAAAAGAAGTAAGATAAAACCAATAAGATTTGTCATATGATTATGATGTTAATTCTCTCACTCACTGCTGAGTTTTCTTCACATGTTTCTGTGTAAAAGGATGTTTTCAGTTTATTTTTCACTGCCTTCACATTTAAAAATTTTCACATTTAATTGTTTCTTTCAGTTATTTAAATCAAATATCCATCCTCACATCACTGAAATGCAGCAGTTAAACCAACAGGTGGCAGCACTGAAAGACATGTCACCTGTTGCTGCTGAAGCACTTTTTAAACCTGTAGAGGTTGTCAATGAAAAATGGAATGATTTGATCCATGGCATAGCAGATAGAGAGGTACACTTTTTTTTGTTCTTTTTAATTCAAATTTTATTTTGATTTTGTTCAAGCATGATTTTCACTATATGATATGCCCACATGACAACCTGCTGTCATCAAAGATGTTACAAGATAGCTGTTTGCTTTTTTTTTCCTCATTTTTTGAAAGTATATCCATTATTTTTCTGAAAATGTTCTTTAATTTATTGATGTGTTATTTTATAGGGATCTCTAAATGATATGCAAGTTAAAGTAGGGAAATTAGATCATGCTATGGATGATGTTGTCAGTGCCTTAAACAATGTCCAGAAAGATCTTGATAATGTAGAAAGTCTTAATGGTGATCCTAAATGTTTAGAAACTAAACTCAGAAAATTACAGGTATGAAGTTCCACAGTCTTTTTGATATTTCAGATAGGTGTTTGAAAGAAATAAAATTTGAATTAGAGTAGGAAGTCCCTATTGCCAACATAAATCTCAAAATATCTTTCAGAATGTACCAAAGGATTTTCCGTTTGGGGTTGCGATGCTTCGCGAGGTACTTGGACTCTACAAACCATCCTCATGGTTCGTCCTCCCCCAAATTTTGGACAAATCCACACCCTTCACCACCATACAGCAGAATTATGACCATGGATCAAAGATCTTAAATCTATATAGGTCATCTGCATTTTGGGAAGGATTTCTAACATAGCTAAAAAAAAACCTGTCCTAATAATTTGGTATTGATGCTTTTCCAGCTCCATCAAGGTGATATTGGCAACCAAGAAAAGACCTGTAGGAAGATTAATAAAGCTGTAGATGATATTCTAGCTAAATCTAATGAAGATGATTCAGCTCTTAAGAAAAAACGTAATCAAATGAATGAAAGAATAAGAACTGTTCAAGCTAATGCTCGAGATAAAGAAAATAAACTACAAGAAAATCTGAGACAGGTAAAGACAGTTCTTATATTGTCATAAAAATGTTCAATTTTGACTCTTATTGAATTGTGTCCCCATATGCAGAAATGTAGGACTTAAACTCTATTTCATGCCAATTCACCATTTTTGAATGATACCCAATGTCCAACCAGTCAACAAATGATAGATGAATTTGATTCTTTGAAACTTTAGCTACTGTGATGGAAATGTCTAGATAGTTCATCGGAAATGTACAAAACTTTGACTAATGCTTTTTAAAATCTGTAACAATTTCAAATTAACTATAATTAATATTTAAATCCATATGTTGTGTATAACATACAAACAGGTAATAAACGAATTAATTTGATCTTCAGGTTAAGCGTTACCTAGGAGATGTAGATGATACATTACAATGGGTGAATGAATTTAGGATGGAATTGAAATTGAATCAACCATTTGGTGCCTTACCAGAATCTTCAGAGAGTCAATATGATCAGTTCTTGGTAAGAAACATAAGAATTTCTAAATATGTTAATTTATAGTGTTCAAATTGCTATGAAAAATAATTGAAATGCAAGAATATCTTCTAAAGACTCATCTAGGAGCCAACGATGACAAAGAGCTTAAACTTTCATCAATAAGCCAGTATTTGTTTGATGGTTTTATTTTGTGTATAATATCTTCTCTCTGTGATATTGTTTCTATTTCTCCATTTAGAAAAAATGTGAAGATATGGACAAGCGAGAGAAAACAGTCCAGGGTTTATTACAACAAGGTCAAGAAATTATTGATACTAGTCCAGAAGAAGATACCAGCCAAATCTCAGAAAAAATGAAGAAATTGCGAGACAGATGGAATGAAACTAGAGACAGAGCCAGAAAACGAAAGGTAAATACTATTTTAACCAAGTCACCAAAATCTAGGCACCTAGAACAGAACAGAAAAAAACAGAAATACAGTTAAAACCGACCATTATATTTTAGTTGTAAAAACTGTTTAAATCCATTTGCAGGAAAAAATGGAAGAACATGGAAAGAATGTGACAGAATTCCATGACACTTTGAAAGCCTTTACTGATTGGTTGAATAATGCTGAAGTGATGATGAGAGGAATGAAATACCCCAGTAAATTGGTAGATGTTGTTACTGGACAGATAGACAATCACGATGTAAGTACAAACTAAGATTGACAATTATTATCTAAATACAAACTAAGATTGACAATTATTATGTAAGTACAAACTATGTCTTCTTAAAGGCCTAAGTGCAAACTAAAATAATCTTCATGCAAACTTGGCTTAGACAGTCTTCATGTAAGAACAATCTAAGACAATCTTCATGTAAGTACAAAACAAAGCACTAAAAAGAAACTGATTATAGTGATTTTACATCGTTAACAGATATCAAAGCCCTGTTATAGACAGATAGACATTCATAATGGCAAGGCATAACAAATGTTTTTTTCTTTTTCAAATTTCAGAACCTCAAGGCTGACTTGGAAGCACAAGCAGAACTGATGTCAACTCTGGATAAATCTGGAACGTATCTGAAATATTTTGGACGTAAACAAGATACTATTTATATAAAGAATTTATTAGTTGGTATTCGATTGCGATGGAAGAAATTATTACGTAGAGCTGATGAACGTGGTAGATTATTACAACAAGCTCATAAAGAGGACAAACGGGTAGGTTTTAATATTTCTTGATATTCAGCTTAGTAAAATTGAGATTCTTATTGAGGGTTAAAGCAAATTGATTTGGCCATCTCAAACTAGGCATTCAAAATGAGTGTTTGATGTATAGGTACTGATAAATAATTTGATTTTTTATTTCTAGTTCCATGATGCTTGGAAGGATCTCTGTGATTGGTTAGATACTAGTGCTACTAAATTAAGTAAATTTATGTCTGGTGGTAAAGCTGATAAGGTCATGAAACAAGAAATGGAAGAACTCAAGGTAAGCAGTATTTCTACTAATCACTAAATCTGCTGAATGAATCAGGAACTGGGCAATATATGTATATGCAAGAAAAAATGCATATCTGAGAGTTTTCTCAATATTTTCTGCATTACCTACATAACATTAGTTATCTTTGTATTGCATATAATTCAAAAGATAAAATAACAAATAGTTCCTATCTATAAGATACATTAACAAATATTTATAAGTCATACAATACATTGTAACACTGCAGCTAGTGTATTTTATTACATGAAATATGTTTTAGAAATGTGATATGCTTTTAATTCAATTAAAAAAAGAACATTGACAAGATAAATAGCTTTCACACAAATATTTCCACCTATAAATTGCATTTTTTCCATATTAAAGACATTCTTTAGTTAAGGGTGCGCCTATTTAACCTTGAAACAAACTGGGTATCTAACAAAATTATCTATAGTAATATTAAAAGAAACTGTGATAAAATGAATAGGAAATATAAATCCTTTGTAAGAAAATGTTTATTTAGAAACAGATATATTTTACAATCTTCTTTTTAATGATAAAAATAGCTTAGGGCCAGTGATGTACACTAATATAATACTAAATATAAAAAAATGATAATTATAACTTTTGTGGATTTGTTCTGAAAATTTTATTTTTACTTTATTGATGGAGCTTCACTCAAATATACACTGTGGCAGATCTACCTAACCAAGTCATGCACCTGATACCACTCTGTGACTAGGCTAATGCCCATAAAATTTACATAATTATAATGTGATGTATTCAAAATTTGAATTTCAAATTCTTTAGAGTAAATTAATTGGATCTCCCAACTGAATGTGAACAAAAATTATTACAAATTTTATTTGAAAAAAAAGCCTATATAATTATGCTAATTTTCTATTTGATATTGTTTTGAAATGAACTTTACATATTAACCTATATAACATTCTTTTATTACACAGCTTTATATAAATATTTTTAAATATTTGACCTTTTTGACAAGTGTAGAATATTTATAATCAGATGAGTAGATTTTTTAGAAAATCATTGAAGCTTGTACATACCTTTTTATAAAACACCTTTTGTTCACTGGTTTAGTATATATTCATTCAAAATATTGTTTAGGGTTTAAAATATAGGGATGAAGTAAGCTTGAACAATTCAGATAACTTTTCATTCAGTTTTCTGAAAGTTTATTTTTATGAGATATTTCAAGGGACCCACATTCTTTGTTCTACCAATGCATCAAAATCTGATCATTTGCAAAGAAAAGGTTGCCCAATTAAAAATTTAATCTTAAAATCAATCATAAAACAAGAGGAATTTTACCTAATTCAATGCTTTGATTTCCTTTAGTAGGCCTTCTCAAATGGTGGCCCTCAAGATTGACCCCTTCTGCTACTATGCTAGCTAAGCTCTATTTGGCCCTCATATTTTTTTCATAAAATGCATTTGGCCCTTTACAAAAGTTGTTTGAGTAGAATCTTGAAACTGTTTATAAAACTGAATACTTCTGTTGAATTGATGTACTCTCAAAAGGACAAAAAGCTTGAATAGTCTTATTCCAAACAAATATTGTTCACTTTGTGAACCTTTGTGCACGAGTTGATTAACACAGCAAATAGTGACATCAGGTTCTTCTTTTTTGCTTTTGGCACTAATATATTTTAGTGATATTAAACTTCTGTTTGAGCTCTAAATATAAAATAATGGAGCTCTGAATATAAAATAATGGAGCTCTAAATATAAAATAATGGAGCTCTAAATATAAAATAAATAAGCTCTAAATATAAAATAATGGAGCTCTAAATATAAACTAATGGAGCTCGAAATATAAATTAATGGAGCTCGAAATATAAAACAATGCAGATCTAAATAAAAAATAATGGAGCTCTAAATACAAAATAATGGAGATCTAAATATAAAAAATGGAGATCTAAATATAAAATAATAGAAATCTAAATATAAAATAATAGAGATCTAAATATAAAATAATGGAGATCTAAATATAAAGTAATGGAGCTCTAAATATAAAACAATGGAGATCTAAATATAAAATAATGAACCTCTAAATATAAAGTAATGGAGCTCTTAATATAGAATAATGGAGCTCTAAATATTAAATAATGGAGATCTAAATATAAAAAAATAGAGCTCTAAATATAAAATAATGAAAATTCCTTTTTCCTATTCAGAAATTTGAACATCAAATCTCAGTAAGACACCCAACGTTTTATTCCACAACTCGACTTGGAAGAAATTTAAAAGATAGATGTACTAAGAATGATCCTGAGAGAGATGTCTTACAAGATATGTTAGATCAACTGAAAAACAAGTGGAATGCTGTCAGATCTGTTGTTAGTAAAAGGTAAGCTTAAAATTTCTTGATATTTTTTTCTATAGAAACTAAAACACTAACCTGTACATATCTAGTGATGTATTGTGTTAAACTCATAATCTACAGATTTTATTTCACCAAGTAGAAATTCTGTATAGCCTTTGAATACAGTTAATAAGACATTCAGTAAATGTGCCATGCAATGGGTTCACTTATGTTTGCATTATTGAAGCTTCAGAATCTCACTGTAGTTTATGGGCTAAGAAAAGGTAATATTATGCAGTAGAATATGCTACCTCTGTTGACCATAATTAACTGCTCAAATGCTGAATTGTAGCAGCCTCATGGACTTCTCAAAACATTTATGATTTTGTGATAAGCTATTCTTGAAATTTTTTTTTAAATATTTTTATATATCAAATATAATAGTAAATATCTCTTTAATCATTATTATTAGATATCTGTTACGGTATGTTATATTTACTGTTCAAATGGTATCAGGGAGAATAATTTATTCATTTGTTTTGTTTAGTTACTTGTTCCATTTTGTTTTGAACCTTCATATTGTATCAGGGAAAACAATTTTATCATTCGTTTTGTTCAGTTAATTTGTGTTTGATTTATTGTATCCTGTTCGATTTTTTTTCAATTTTCATCCTGTTCATTATTCCCTCCTGTTCATTATTCCCTCCTGCTTTTTTGTTGCTCATTTTATTTTTCTGTTTATTGATTTTGTTCTAATTGCCCTTTTGTTCAATCCTGTTTTTTTGTTCAATCCTGTTGTTTTGTTCAATCCTGTTGTTTTGTTCAATCCTGTTGTTTTTTTAAACCCTCTGATTTGTTCTTATTTTATTTGTCTTCAGCTAAATTCAGGTTGTGTCATCATTTCAAATGACTAATTTATGCTGTTGATTTCAATTATATTAATTCTCAGTCGATTACTTCACATTGGCTTCATTAATTCAATGTTTCATTTCATTGACATGTTTTCATAATTCGTTTATCCAATTTTTCACTTCCTTTCATGTTATTCATATTTTATGTACTATGATTAATTTATCCTCCAGTTTATTTATTAATTATTCTTTTCTACCTTTTCTATTACGGTACTTCTTGTAGTTTTCGTCTAATACTTCCATCTAGTTTATCTATCCAATAATTCCTTCCAGTTTATCAATCCAATACTTCCTTTCACTTTATCTTACATTTCTTTCCAATGTATTTATTCAATACTTCATCTTTCCACTTCATCCATCCAATACTTCCAGTTTATCTATCCAATACTTTCTTCTAGTTTATAGTCCATCTGATTAAACTATTCCAAATGTTCGTCCAGTTTATCTATACAATACTTTCTTCCTGTTTATCTAATACTTCCTTATTTATCTATCCAATACTTTCTTCTTTATCTATCCAACATTCCTTCCAGTTTACTTAATATCAAATACTTCTTCCGGTTTTAGATCCAATACTTCCTCCCAGTCTATTTATCCAATACTTCCTTCCACTTTATCTATCCTACCTTTCTTTCTAGTTTATTTATCCAATACTTAATCTTTCCACTTCATCTATCCAATACTTCCAGGTTATCAATCCAATACTCTCTTCTAGTTTATAGTCCATCTGATTAAATTATTCCATTATAGTCTCCATTATACGTAGAATAAGTAGAAGGTGTAAAAGTCACGCCTTGGTGAAATATCTCAAATTAATTGATTGAAAAACCTCGCTATTCATTTATTTGACAATTTTCCCCATACGTTTGAGCCGAGTTTGTCATGGCTAATTGCTAATTCTAGTTTTTTCGTCCATCTGGTTACATTATTTCCTTCCATTTTATCTATACAAAACTTTCTCCCAGTTTGTCTAATAATTCCTTATTTATATATCCAATACTTCCTTATTTAATTATCCAATACTTAATCTTTCCACTTCATCTATCCTATACTTTCAGTTTATCTATCCAATACTTTCTTCCAGTTTGTCTATCTTATACTTCCTTATTTATATATACAATACTTTCTTATTTATATATCCAATACTTCCTTATTTATCTACCCAATACTTTCTTCCAGTTTATCTACCCAATACTTTATTCCAGTTTATCTATCCAACATTCCTTCCAATTTACTTATCCAATACTTCCTCCCTGTCTATTTATCCAATACTTCCTTCCAGTTTATTTATCCAATACTTCCTTCCAGTTTATTTTTGTTCGCCAGTTGTGATGAAACCGGTCAAACGATCGGGCGTATTCAATTCTCATCCAAAGTGAAATTGTAAAGATCTATTGTAAGATAAACAACACAATGATGCAGTGTGGCTTACTGCCAGGATAGATAACTCTTAAGAGAGCGTAAGGGAGGTAACTAGATCTGATGAGCCAGTTCGTTTACTCTAATGACGCTGTTCATACATTATGAAGGGATGTCTATGGCGTATTCGGTTGATTAAATAGCCAGTTAATACATTAAACTGGCGCTTCCAGTTTATCTATCCAAAACTTCCAGACTTCCTTCCAGTTTATCTATCCAATACTTCTTTCCAGTTTATTTATTCTATGTCCCTTTCAGTTTTCATCCAATAGTTCCTTAATAGTTTATTAATCCAATACTTCCTTGAAGTTTATCCACCAAGTATCCATCCAGTTTACTTCTAGCTCTTCTATCTTCTCTTCAGTTCAGCTATCTCATATTTACTTCATGGGCTCCATGTTCACCTATTCAATATTGCCTTCCATTTTCTCCAATACTTCACCTATTCACCATATCCTTCCAGTTGGTCTTCCAAAAAATTATTTCGGTTCATTTAGCAATGTCTCCTTAAGTCTATCAAACATTTTTCCATATGTCCATTATTGCCATATATCTATCTCCGTACCGTCTCTGGTTAATTTATTCTCCTTATTCTCCTTATTCTCATCTTCGAAATGCATACTTTGAACTTCTACTCTCTATACTTCCCTCATAAATTTTCATTTTGAAATTATCTTGTTTGCCTTTGAAATTGTCGACTTTTTGAGTTTTTGTATTTCACTCTACGTAGAATAAGTAGAAGGTGTAAAAGTCACGCCTCGTTGGAATATCTGAAATTAATTGATTGAAAAACCTGGCTATACATTTATTTGACAATTTTCCCATACGTTTGAGCTGAGTTTGTCATGGCTAATTGCCAAACTTACAAATCCTCAGATAAACACAAATTTGAGATGTGACCCACCTCTCTATAATAGTAATATATTTGTGGTAATTTGAGGTTTCATCAGTTATTCATAGTCAGCTGTCACTTTTCATTTTCAACTGACTCTTTTATTGTGCAATCTTTCTTTTTGACGTGTGGTAAATATCCTAACAGTATGTTTGTTTAAAGCAAATGAATTCAGGCCTTGGATCTTGGTATTTAAACCGTGGTTTTGAAGGAATAATGCAATAGTGGATTCTAATTTTTACATCTGGAATATTTTCCAATACAATTGTTCCTTTCTCGCAAAGAATATCTAAGAATCGGACCCATTTTCGACAGTAAAAAGTTTGGATCAGTTAAGGATATTGGAAGATGAGGATATCCTTTTCATGACGAGTCTTGAGTGCTATACAACTTCTTCTGAATAGTGCATCTTTATTTTAATCGTCTTGCAAGTTGTCACTCCTGAAGATATACAATCTCATTTCATTGATAACGATTTTATGTCACCTGTGCTCTTCCAAGGTTTTCTTTGTGTTGTTCTCTAAGCTATTTGTGGTTTACAAGAAGTGAGGAAGTATTCAGAATTCATTTGATACGCTGCGCATATTAGATCTCAAGTTACATTAAATCTGTGTTTGACGGCACAATCACCATATCATAATATAACCGTATAATTACAATACAATATTGCATAAATGTGTGTTATCAAATCAACTTGCCAAAGTTAAATTTCTTCGGCGTACGATATGTCACATTAACAATTGTGTAATGACCGTTTTAAAAGTTTGTCCCGACTGTATGACATCGAATGACAGCGAGGGACAAGAAGATAGTGATGTATGTTATGGATGAGTAAGCGTACAGCATACCTGTATATACCGTTATCACTCAGGTATCGTGGACTGTAATATACAGCAAGCTATAGTAAGGCAGTGTATAATAATGAGATCTTGATAGTGTCTGTGTATAGGATAAATTGATCAATATGAATAGTCCACGGGAAAATACTTCCACTATGGATAGTAATAGTAATAGTGACGAAGGATACGGAGAACAACGATTTTATCCCATGCCATCATATATGTGCTACAGGTAAGCTTGTTTACTGAGTATCATTTCCCTCATCCAGGTGAGACATCTATTATCAGTTTAAAAATGGCCGCCATGACATATTATTTTACCTTTTATGGTCAAATTCTTTGCAATTTTGTATGAAATAGTGTACGTCATTCTAATGAAAACGAATATTAGAATTACTTTGTGGTATGTGTTCTGACAAATTTTGAATTAATTACATATTTATTGGAATATACCTTAATTGGGCGGCAGGTGGATATCTAGGTCACGTGCCATAATATGTATTGACCGTAACGTATACATTTATAATAAACAGTAAGGGGATAAGATTACCCCCTGTCTTCAGCCTGTTTGAAGTTTGGTAAAATAGGTGTAACTTGATAAAAACAACTTATAAATCAAAAGGAGACCTGATACGGTTTGATTGTTGATTAAAAACACATAAACTACATGACGCATGCAAATAAAATTTGATTTTGAAAAAATATACAAATATGAATAGTGTTAAACAATAGTTGTGGGAATATAATGGCCTTAAGATACATATTCAAATATATGTAAATAAGTATGAAAAAAGTGTAACTTCAATTAAGATAACATTATGTCTGTATGAAAGAATCACTCAAAACAGAGTGTGCCACAGGCTGTGCACGTTAAAGATACCTTGGCGTTGGAAATTGAAAATAAGCTTTCTGACGTTGTCCTGGAATAATTCCTCTCATTGTACACTGCATTTTGCCCTTCCTCATTAGCCCTTAAACCTTGTTTTACCTCATTTCATTTACTCAAAACAGAAACTGTCAGAGCACAATTCGTTTATCCAGTCTTATCTGTCAATAAAATATCAAAGTAATTGTATTCAATGTCGATTTGTCTACAACATATGGGTTATGAATTATATTAGATTAATAGGTATACAATATAATCACAGTACCAGGTTGACATTAATCAGCACCTACAAGCAATATTTATAATTTTAACTATTCATTGGAACTATTTTAATAATATTTTCCACTACTTCACTTGTAGTCATAGAAATAGCTAGATGTCTTAATTTCAAATTGTTTGATTTCAATTATTATGTGTCTTCCAAAGAGCAATATCAACATCAAAATGAATTTTTATCACTGTTAACAAATCGACTATGTAATTACCACGTATTATTATGTTTCAAAATGTATTTGATAAGCTTATTAACTTGTTTAATATTATCTGATAATGACCCAAATAGTCATATTATGATTGTCACTGTACTAGATTTGTTTCAATATTATGGTTATGAGTAACGGTTCTCGTCATCAATGACTGCTGATCCAGTTGGGTAAATTCTTATCCCTTTTTATACATGTACATTTTGAGCATAAAATTCTTCTTTGTTCTTCAATATTATTAATATCAAATGCCAAAGACTAGCTTACAATCTTTGGTTACATTAAAAAAAGAACTACGATCAAATGCCCTTAAATGCTATTCACAGCGACCAGGGTAATGAGAACAGGAGGAAGATGTTTTAAAAGACACCAGATCAGAACACTTTCAAGACGTCATGACAAAAAAAAAAGATTCAGTATTTCATAATCTACTCAGATCCTACAGTTCACTTAGAAAGAGAAAAATAGAAGTTGGATGTCCAGTTACAGACCAGTCGACTATATTGAAACAGTGAAATTTGAATGGTCACAATGTCATCAACTGTGTTATTTGATGTCTAATAAGATGTTGACAAAATTCTTCTACCTTCTAAATGACAATAACCATTTTCACTTCACTTGGTCAATATTGGCCATCGTCTCATGGTCGTCTGTTTTATTTAACATTGGTTAGGTCTTTATAATTACACACAAAAACTGACCTTGTATGTTACTTATATCATATACTAAACAATAACATATACTTCACCTTTACGTTTCTCTTTTCAAGTTGAAATGAATTCCAACAAAGCTGAGTCCCTGATTGTCCTTTACTGTAGCTGTACATCATCGTATTTAAAACTATATTATACATGTATTAACAAAACAAAAACCGTCTACTGGACAATTTTACAATCTTAAAAACGATGCAGTTATAGTGCATAATGCATACCTATATATTATTTGCATTATATGCTGTTGATGGCTATAGCTTACAGGGCAGGGAAGACTGGTCATGCTATTTGTACTGAAGTTCACACATATACTGAAGGATATGTTAGGTAAAAGAGGTTTTTATCGACTTCTAAATTAAAATAAAACATGGTTCCAGTGGTGTACCGAGAAATAATTTGACGGTGTTGGAGAGGGGCCATGGCATGCAAATGCTCAAACTTTGCGCTTTTTAAGTGCAAATATAGCAAAATTGTTGGCCTGATGAATACGCCACTGAATAGTTCAAAGCCGTGATAGGTGTATGTATTCAAAACATAATACTTTATAGTAACATATTTATAGTCATGTATCACATACACCAAGTCTTTTTAAGTCGTGGTAACTAAATATTTGAGTATCAACTTCTGTAACATCAGGGCTAGCTAATCTTCTCAATAAACAATAACATAAAAATACACAAGTATACCATCTTCAAACACAATGATATTCATATATAACTTTAATAACATGAAGAATTTTAAACCTTCTTCCTTTTATAGGTTGATTGCAAATTTAGTTTTGAATAAAAATAGACATCAGACAATTCTGAAAATAATTGCACGAAGATTGCAATCTGGTATATATTGGAGTTAAACTGCAAACAGTTATGTTTCGACCTTCTTGGCTTCCCCTGTGCAGTGCTGATACTGGAGTTTAGGTTTGGCTATATAGCCGCCTCAGATGATGCCACATCGTGCCATGTCAGAGTTCTCAACCTGGTGAGCTGCGTTTTAGAGATCTGAGATGCATCAGTCGGAAATACTAAATATTCAATTAATTAATAGACTTTAATCCTGGTATCGGAAGCATGGAAATAAGAAATGAATAAAGAGTTTTTCAATGTTCAGGTGATGCGTTTTTGATAATCATTAATCAGCGTACTGTCTTGGTGGAACAAGATGCTTCTTAACATCCTACATGAGTCCCCACCTCATTCCTCAGACTTGGACATTCCCTTTTTCTTGGCTTATAACACACCGTCTCGGTGTACCTTGTGTTCCTCGGTGTCTAATATTAATTCTGTATTCAGAATCATGATTAGAAGATCCGGGCTCGTGTATCTCGTTAATAGCCATACTACAGGTCGAGATTTATCTACAGTTATGTAATGCAATATATCATCTCTAGACAGTGATTAACCTCGTTACTTCCGGATTATTATCAAGTGCACTCTCTTGTTACATATACATGTACTGGTAAATGAAACGTACTTGACAAGCTTCAACCATGTTCCTCGTTATTGGACCTTTATAAGATAGAACTAGATCCAGATTCTGCTTCTGGAACCTTGAGGTTGATGACCTGTCTGTTGCTTCAACATCGATGATAAACTTTTAGAGACACCCCATAATTACCCTAGACAACCAGGCTTTATCAGGGTTTTTACCATATAGGAGGTTAATGAAGTGAAACCAGCTAATATAATAAAATAATATATATAGGCGAAACCTTAAATTATCTATTTATTCGCATTAGTCACTAAATAGGCGTTTGATAGTGACCTTCTACCTTTCATGTTTAATAACCAGAAAATGGTAGTTTGACCCGAGTTCATCAACTTAAAAACTTCATATTCAACTTTATTTTACACTGTTTTCGCCTGATTTATGTCCCCTAAGGTTTGATAGATAAACTTTGTTGATGTCGACAGTCAAGTGGGTGTTAAAACGTAAACAAATTGTAATCAGATGGACACCTGGTGTAAAACTGTGTCTTGGTCCCGGAAAAAATCAATTGACAAAATAATTAACAATATTCATATTGCTGAGTGTGTGAAACCAAAATCATCATTCCCCAAAACAACTTCCCATCAAAGTCCTTTCACGTTTTTTTTTTTTTTTTTTAAATGGGATGTGATTCTATTTACAGTCCTTCAGGGTTTGATAGTGAAAGCATCGGCATTTCAAGAAACCTCAAATCTCTTGGTCTTTGGTTGAGAACAGAATTTTAAATTTCTTGTTTAAAAAGATGTTAAAGAACTACAGGATAGCAACTATATTGTTCTCCTTAGTCAAATTAACTAACTGTCATTTTATTGACACCTTTCAAATAGAAACATTAGTAGGTCTATAATATTATATTAGTCGGCCTCTTTCATCTTGACTTAATATTCCTAATCCTTAACACCTGGAAGTGAGGATTAAGATTAGGCTTTTGTTAATCTCGTACACCAATATACGATCTTTAACAGCTAATTAACTGCTTGATTTCTTTATGGTAAGGATACTACCCTATATGAAAATTCAAATTAAAAAAAAAAAAAAAAACAGAATTAAATATAATCTCATGGAACAAATTTGAAAAATAGTTATCATGGTCAGTTGGTGCCCAATATTTTGTTCTTCACAAGTAAAATTTACTTGTATGTATTAAGAAAGTCACCGCCAACCAATTTGTTAGTAAAACTAAATCAGACTTTGAAGGGACACCAAGCTGTTCCCTGAATAAACAAAAGTCCATTAAATTTCTTTTTAATCCCGGGACATTATAGTGGGTGTCAATGTTAGGTTAAAGTCTTCTTTGAAGAAGTTAAGTCAATCTGTTAATGCGCAGTAGGTTTTATCACAACACAGGTTGTCTATTATGTAACTGGTCATTTTATTGGTTGTTTAGACCATATTATCATTTGTTAGGTCCAGAATTTATGATGGTCAAGGAGCTGTCAATCATAATCTGGAGTCAAGATGTGACAAGGTCTCTGGGTTTATTGTGTTCCGTGTCATTAATTATTGTTTGGTCATTCAACTGTGCACATGATATCAAATTTCACTATGACACAGATCTGACCAGCACATGTACAATTGTAGTTCATCAGATTTAAATGGTTTCTTTGTGGTGTAGCGATTCTTTGAAGCGATATTTCTTTCGAAAGTGGCTTCAATTAGTTAGCTAATCGATAGCATCTTCTGGATTACAATATAAACCCATTTATTAAGCTGGTTGGTTGGTAGATGACAAGATAGCTTCAATAAGCTGATATCACAGACTTCGTAGTTGGTATTTGAATCCCGATCAATTGGATGTTAGAAAACTTCTTTCTTCAAATTGAACAGAATCTTATACAATAGCAAGACGTTCCTTCGAATTCAGGATGTCAAATTTGTGTGTTTCTGGAATTTGGCCGTTGGGCTTTAATGTTTATGGATCCGAAGTTACAAGTTCTCAGTAAGTGGTATTGAAACATTGAATAGATCGTGCCCTGTGTTATTAAGATATTTTTCGTCGGATTATTTACTGGGGTACTGACTCACTGACGTAGATTTCGCTTTAGTTGCACAATCCCTTGGATTTGCTCTTGTTATTCTTTCTAACAGTTGTGTACTTATATCTTTCTTCTGTATGGGTAATGCGATGGATAACCACCCAAGATCTGATGGTTCTGTTATTATAGTTGATGTTATCAATATTAATTCCTTCGTGTTCCCTGTGGTTACATCTAATTATTAGATCCTCTGGTCAGTGTGTTGCTACACATAAAGATGTACATTTATTGGGTTATTTGTTGCAAGAGATGTTGATAGCTTCACGATGTTTTAAAGATAATGCTATGAGATATAACCAACATATAGATGTTATGTGTTGTGGTATGAACGCATTTAATGTAGCTCACCTGACGATGACAATGTAGATTGTCGAAACGTTGTGTGTGCAATAAAACTAAGGAGTAGTATACCATAATATTGTGTTCCGTTATTTAAGATGTTTATCTGTTGTCTTTCAGTCAAAATAAACTAGATGAAGCATTATTAACATCAGGGAGAGTATCAGATGCCTTACAATCTTTAATAGACTGGTTACAGAAAGCTGAATCTACTTTAGAAGAAGATGTACCAGTCCTTGGTGATCTTGATACAGTTCACATGTTAAATGAACAACATAAGGTGAGGGGAACGGTTTATGAATATTAGTCCTCAAATGTCTCAAATTTGGCGACTTTACGTACCTTTGAGGCAATGTAAAAAGGGCATCTTCATATTGAATGAAACAGATACGAAACATAGACTTTTAGAAGGTACATTTGAAATCCAAGTTCGAAATGCACGAAGCAGCATGTGTAATATGCTTTGTAATAATGTAA
Organism: Lottia scabra; assembly: GCA_029955415.1. NCBI lineage: Eukaryota > Metazoa > Mollusca > Gastropoda > Lottiidae > Lottia > Lottia scabra. The sequence goes on along the minus strand of JARJEI010000052.1, from coordinate 814,875 downwards.
AGCAATTTTGCTTGTTTATCATGTATACAATCTTTATTTTAGGGAATCCAACAAGAACTTCTAGTCCGTGAATCAACCGTACAGACAATGAGAAATGCCAGTAATGTACCTAAAGCTCAGAAAGAGGAACTGGGTAATTTATGGGAAAGAGTCAACTATCTCAGTGATGTCAGAGAAAATAAACTTCGAGATGCCATGAAATTGGTAGGTTTGACTATAAGTAAAGTCCATGGTAATGTCATATCTTAGGCAATTGGTAGAATTTACCACAAAGGCAATTGGTAGAATTTACCACAAGGATAATCTATCTACAGTATCAGAGCATTGTGTCATTTCTCATATCAACAACTGAACTGTTATGCCTGGTTGACAATGTTAGAGTGTCAAGTACTCCAGAACGGCAAACTTCTTATTGGAAGGGAAAAAACCAAGGGAAGTAAGGCTAAGGTACAAAACCAGATCAATTAAAAAACATCATTGTAAATTTAAACTTTGTTGTAAGACCCATTTTGTTTTCTAGGCAGAAGAGTTCCAGGATGTAGTGACAGTAATGAGAGAATTTTTACCTCAAGCAGAGTCAGAGTTAAAATTCCGAGCCTTCCCAGAGGATGAAGTGGCAATAATTCAACTTATTGAACGACATGAGGTAAGCATTAGAATATTATGTATATCCTGGGTCTAAGACATAAGACAGGCAGATGTTTCAGGTGTCCATTGGTAAATAAGCATTAGGAAGCAACTTCGATTATAATTCCTCTCTTTAGGTTGTTCATTGTGATTTTTACCTTTTTAGAAATTCCAAGAAGAATTACGTGGTCATCAAGATACAGTGGATAAAATCAAAACATTAGCTGAAGAGATATTGATAGGCTGTCATCCAAATGCTGTTAGATTTGTTAAATACTACCTCACTATTACACAAACCAGATGGGATCAGGTAGGGACATTTTCTAGTCCCACCCATTTCTGTTTTACTGCTCAGAATGTGAATAAAATGGACTTTTATCTTAAACCCTTATCTCATGATTTGTGAATAAGTCTCTCACGCAACAGAACATCGAAATAGAATATATCTTGCACCATGACCATGCTTAATAAGAATCTCATTTTGTTAAAATTTCAGTTGTTACAAAGAGCAAAGAGTCGTGCTGAGAGATTGCAAGAAGCATTACGCAATATACAAGGTAATGCAGCTTTATTAGAAGAACTGCTCTCCTGGTTAACTGATGCCCAAGCATTACTAGCTACCAAAGAACGAGACCCAATTCCCGAAGATCTCCAAGTTGTTGATACTCTTCTCAAAGAACATTTAGTAAGTATTGTTTATCAGTGGGTACAATATATTTTATGACTTAGATATGGAACCATTTGGCGTATTTGTAGCTTCATCACAGGGTTTTGCTTTATACTTATTATCTAAACCTTCATTAAATTTGTCAATTTCAGGAATTCCATGAAGAAGTCACAAATAGAAATGCTGATGCCGAACGTCTCACTAAATTGGTTACTATGGAAACCAAAATGTCTCCTGGAAAAAATTTTGGCAGGTAAGATTAATTTGTTATTTCAAATTTTCAGTCAAGGTAAATGTCGGGTGTATGATACTATTCCAATCTATAAATTATAAATTGGTTTGATTTGAAAATACATTGTATTTGTCTTTAATTCAGCTGATCTTCTTCTTGTATTCCAGTAACATGAGATTAAATGAAATAGATGGATACAACCCACGAGTGACAGCATTACAGAATCGATGGAGAATTGTATGGAGAATGTCTGTAGAAAGAAAGAAAAAATTACAAGATGCTTATGACACCCTATTAGAGGTAATGAATACAATATATTGTATTTATTTATTTCAAAGAGACCAGCCAAAACTAAAACTATTATAGTTCGGGAGACAAAAACAAACTGAGAAGAATCAGAAGAAGGTGGCCTATAATACGACTTCATATGTAATATATATGTGTTTGTATTACAGTTGGAGAGCTTTAAAAACTTTGATTTTAATGTATGGAGAGTAAGATATCGTAAATGGATCATGAATAAAAAGTTCCGTATCTCAGATTTCTTCCGACGTCAAGATAAAGACTGTGATGGTGCTGTTAGTAGAGAGGAATTTGTTCAGGGCATGTTACAATGTAGTAAGTACCAGGTCATGTTACAATTTAGTAAGTACCAGGGCATGTTACAATCTAGTAGGTACCAGGTCATGTTATGTTACAACCTAGTAAGTTACAGTACCTATGAATATTACTGAAATCTTTAAATCCCTCATTGCTGTATTTCATAACACTTTATTTATTTTATGAAAGTAAGAGTTCATTAAAGGGACATAATAACATAGTGCTACAGAACACATTTAATGAATTTCACTAGTTACTGTAGATCTTGGATTGCTATTCAACGGTATTAAAGCAGTTCTGGTGTAGCTTACATCAATAAGAATAAGTGTTCAACAGTCCTTGACCCTACATCACAACATGCTAACAAACTTCTGAAATATCTATCTTTCTGTTTAGAATTCCCCACCAATAAAACAGAATTAAATGCAGTGTTTGATATATTTGAGAAGCAAGTGTTACGTAAACCTAGAATGGAATACAAGGAATTTATAGATGCTATCAAACAAGACAAGGTACATTGAATTTTTGTCTTTTCCTTCGTCTTCATTATCAGTATTTTGTTGATGGGAGGCCTCCATTATGAAATGCCAATGAGATGAAGCGAGCTGTAACATGGTTTTAAACACCTTTAATTCAGAATACCATATGCATATATTGTAGGTTATCCACAATTAGCTTAGTTCTAAAACAGAAACTTTGATTATTAACTTCCAATAGTAGTAATGGCACTTTCAAATTTGCTGCAACATTTGTAACATGTTGATCTAATTAAAAAGTCTATTAAAAGAATATTTTTGTTTTATCTAGCGAAGAACCAGTGTGAGTACATCAAAATCTGATAATGAACTAGTCCATGATGAGATTGAGAGAGAGGTATCTAGTTGTCAATGTCGAGATCAGTTTAAAGCAACGTATGTAGAGGATGGAAAATATAGGGTAAGTGAAAAATTAAAAAAAAAACTGGTAAAGTTCCAATAGTAAGATCCGGCAATCTGAACTGTAGATAAGAACAGTTTAAATGTAACAAAAATACTGCTTAAGGTTCTAAGATGATTGGATAAGAATTAAGAAATGATTATGTGATCTGTTAAAAGTGCTCAATCACAGGATAATACAATTTGTTTTCTCTGCTATTCAGTTTGGTGAAAAACAGAGAACCTATTTAGTGAGGTTTTTAAACAGTACTGTTATGGTTAGAGTTGGTGGTGGATGGATCACATTAGATGAATTCCTGGAAACTAATGACCCTTGTAGATGTAAGTTGATATTTATATTTCATCTACTTATCTGTTTGTAATATTAGCATAAGAAAATGTTTTCAATTATTAAACAATAATAAGATAGTTTAAGTAAAATGAAACAGTTCAACAGTTGCACCAGATCATCACTGTCGAGAATTACTCAATATGTTCAAAATCTAATTGCAATACAAATTTTGAATTTGAAGTGGCAGCTCACCATAACCACATGAATGAATCTAGAGGTATTCCACTCATTTCTAGATTGATAATTATTTTTCTGGTTTTTGGAATAAGTGCTTTTATATTCCTTAGTCTCCTTTATTTTCTTTTGGTGGACAAAATTATTTTATGATTTGTATATGGGATAAGGGATTATGTATTTTTATGTTGTTATGATTAAATTTGGCTTGGTTTTCCATTTGATGCTATGGAGCTTTAAGCTTTTGATTTTTGTTGTTTAATTATACCAAATGCATATAACTGCTATTTTGATATTGTCAATTATATAATGATTATAATGTTCCCATGCTAACATAGTAGTTAGTTTAGTTGCTAACAATAAGTGCCATTATAACATGTATACAATACAGACATACAACATCTATAAGGGTTCCAGATTAAAGGTGATGCCAAGCAAAAATCTATGAATTTAGATAAAATCAGGCTAGTTTTATCTTGCCATAAATCAGAATTGTAATTTTTGTTGGGAAAAACTATAATTTCATCCATAGGGTCCTTAGGATACCTTTGAATTTTTCAACCTGGTAAAAGAACCAGGCAAATGTCTCTCACATTATTGATGTCTAGTCAAAAGAAACTTAAATCAGTAATATCATAAAATCTATTTTTAAAAAAATCCATAAGCTTATACCCACAAAATTGTGTGTTATTGGAAAGACAGATCGAATTTGGCATGATTAGGCTTGGCATTACCTTCAATGTGTACAGTAAATTGACATAAGGAACATTTGACATCATTGACAAGAAATCAATTTTTAATGTTATAAAAAAAATACCAAAATGATATTTGACATTCATATTGTCCAGTGTTGTCTTCAAGATCTCGTAAAATGGTAATCTTGTACTGATATTTCATTGATACACTAGTACATTTCTACATTTTGTCTTGTCAAATGTTCCTAACATCTATCTAAACCATATTTTAACCTTTAACATCTTCTCAAATAGCCAGAGGTCGTCTAAATACAGATCTACGAGATACCCTCCTCATACCAACTGATGGTTCACCAGATTATAGAAACATACGTCGTGGCAGTGGAACACCTTTACGTAGTATCTCACCTTTTCCAACGGGAACACGTAAACGTCAAACAGATACAGGATATGCTTCTTCTAACTCTTCAGGTACTTGGGCTTGAAAATAATGGTTGTCTTCAAATAGCAGGGAATAGAAATATTTCAGACTTAAAAAAAAGCACAATCCAAAATTTTGTATATTTATTTATAACACTTTGGCAGGGTTTCCTTCTCAATTTTTGATTTGAAAAGTTCGAGCATTAAAATTCAACATGACAAACTTGAGACCATGGCAGCAAGTTGTTAAAATATATAGTTAGTCTTGTGATTTCCATTAGATTTGTCAAAGTTTGTATATCTTTATTCCTGTAAGTCTGTTGGACAACCTAAACACTTCCTAACCTAATTTTAACGCTACACAAAACTTGATTTACAGACTACTTTGCTTGTTATTGTTGATTGTTTGTTTGGTTTTATCTGCATGATGGTATAATTTAACTGCTTGCATCTTATACATTATAACCATGATATGTATCATATTATTATATACCTAATAATCAAGCATAATATTGTGTATCTGATATATCTTTATATTCCTTATTAACTTTACACCCCATACATTACTTCATCAAGGAATTCATTTGAGGAAAGGTCTGTTAATCCTGTGACCTTTGCTGTTAATCCCGTGACCTTAATCCAGAATCCTTGTATTCATCAGTTTGTGAAGAGTGAAATCAAACTCCTTGGCTCCTACTTATTGCTGGCAATGAATATCTGATCACAATGACGTCACCAAATCCAAACACGGTGTACACTGCAATGTTATTAGTTGAGAATTGTCACGGAGTTTGAAAACAAGTATTTAAGAGCTGATACCTATGCCTACCTGGGTGATAACATATACTTTATCTTTGAATCTTTACCATTTATATTTTATTCTCATATTTCCTTGAGCACCAGACTAACCCACACAATAATATTTTCTTACAGCTGGCAGTTCAGCTGACACGTCATTACGTCGAAGTCGAATTACTTCCTCTATGGTCAATCTCTCTAACGGTAATGGTCTGCACAAAAACCCAGACTTTGGTAAGAACCCATTCCACTGCTCTATAATAACTTCATGCATTTAGTCATCTTCAAATACCCAACGAGGTTTCATTACACCACTGTTTTACTCTCGCCCTTTGATAATTCTGATAAAAATATTTATACTTAAAATTGAATCAAAATTTCTAAACGCTTTCTGATAGAATTCAACTGTCCACAGATCTTTTCTGTTTAAGAATTTGATTTTTCCTCACATTCATCAAAGAGCTCCATAACCTCCAAGCTCGTTCTCAACATTTTACCATGCAGTCAATCTACCATGTTATAATATGGATCACAACTGCCTGTTAAAATATTAATTGGATGGTTATCAAATTCTTATACGGTAATATCCAGTTAGGAGGCCATGAAATAAAACTTCACGAATTATCTGAGGGTAAAATAATATGATGTAATGAAGCATCTCTGGGTAGACGAGAATGGCATTCGGCACAGATATTAATATCTTTTATTGTTCTATGTATATTGTGTATGAGATTGTGTATTTTGACTTTTAACAAACATTTTCTACTTGTACTGCTTGGATCAGATCTTGATATCAGGGTTTATAAATGTGCATGGAACTTGTATACCTTAAGATAATATTATTTTAGCATGAATGAACTCCCAAAAAGGGCTTAATTTATTACCGTATACAAATTTTTGTTGGGTTTTGATTCACAACTGAAATGCCTCCTTTATAAATATCCAAGATAAATATATTTCGTTGTATATTATTAAAAAAATGATATCGTTGCTTTGATTGGATTTACTTTTATCATGATGTTAAAAATAAATTTGATGTTAATTTTAGGTTCAACCGGAAGTCTATCAAGAACGAAACGACTAAGTACATCATCCTCTAGTTTAACATCAAATGGTGCTGGACGTCCAAAATCAAAAACACCTACCCCTGGTTCCAGTCCTGCCAACAACCCGAATAGACGATCAGGATCTATGTTCCCAAGGTCAACTACTCCCACCCCTACATCTTCACCTTATGGTCAAAGGTCACGACCTACAACTCCCAATACATTTTCTCCCAGGACCACATCAACTCCGTCTCGTCCAGGAAGCACTACACCAACACGAGGCTTAACAAAAACACGACAACTACCAAAAACACCTCTTTCTGGCAAGAGATGGACTTAAATTACAAACATTAGGTTAAAATTATACTTGTATATTCCTGGAAATATAGTTCAGAAAGTTTGAAATTGAAATCATGATCTTTGCATATGCTGTGTTTTATGACGAGTCATGCATCCAGACCAAGATTCTTCTTTGCCAGTGATATTTCAACTTTCTGGTTTCCATTTGGAATGTAGCTGAATGCCAAAAACAATAGAAATCAAAGTCCTAATAATCAAGGGTGTTGTGTAGTCTCGATTACAGTTACTTATCATCATTTATTCATTGTGTTGTTGCGATGGTACTGATCCTGCTACCACCGTGGTAGAAAAAGTTTTGATAGTTGGACATTGATTACAGAAAGTTAATCATTAAAAATTCAAAATATGATCTACGTATTTGTCTATCCAGCGATAATGTGTTCATATCTTTACCCAAAGGAATATTTTTATAAGAAAGTTAAATGAATTTATAAGAGTTATTTATTTTTGTATAAATGAAATTGGCTTTATGGTACTGATTTGAACTAGATAATATTGTGCTTTCCAAATCAAGTTAGTGCCTTGTAAGTTGTGCTATAATTTGTTTAAGATGTGGTGCTATTGATCTTCAAATTTATAATAAAATTCCAACAGAGATGGCTATGCAAAAATTGTAACATTCCAGCACCAAACATTTAGTAACAGGTTGTTTTTAATGACATTTTTAAAAATTTTGTTTTTAGATTGTGAATATTTGTGAAGAGAATGTGAAATTTGGAATTGTATTGTTCTTGCCGTTACTTGGTCATTAAACCAATACTGTTTTCATTTCATTGAATATTAAAAACAATTGTCTAACTTTTCATGATTCAATAAGCGAAATGAAAATTTAAAATATGATAAACTTGTACAAGCTTAAATATTGAACCAAAATATCATTCCATTATGCAATGCATATATCATATTTACCTCAAAATGCTTTTTTATATTAAAAATATTATTTTTATACAAATGTACATTATATTGTATTTCTGGTGGGGCGACAGTAGTATCATTACCATTTTTGACTGGATAATTCACATACAAAATTCCAAGTTTCTATGTGGTTGCATTCCATCAATGGTTCACTTATCAAACTTGTGAATTATTTGAAGGAGTACGCAATGGTATTTTCTGTTGAGAGATCTTGGATTTCCTGCTATGTCCAGTTAGATATCGCAGTGACACTCTTGTTTTAAAAATACAAATTCATAACATTTCAATCTGTTCTTCCTATATTCTTATATATGTACTAAGTTATATATTAGATATTGCTTTACGGAAACAGGGTATAGTTAAAGTACATAAACAGTATACATTGTCTCAATATGTACTCCATTAGGCATTAAAATATTGATAATCTTAGACAAATTCCTGACAATTTTAATAATTGGTATTCACATTGGCATGACATGTATTGTCCAAGACGGAGGCGAATTTTGTTGTCATCTGGAATCATGTCAAAAAGGCCATATATAATTTGAAAATTCGTAGGGCCTAGGCCTAATGAAAACCAGAATGCATGATGTAAATATTAATGAAAAACATATGATATAATATAATGTATATATTACAACTAGTTATGTATCTATAGATGCCTGTTATATATTAAAATTATTGAACAGAAAATAGTTTTTGTGTTATTTTGAAGGTGGTTGATTAAAGATCAACAAAGCAACTCTTAGTTTATAAAAAAAGATGTGACCATGTAAAAAAAATTGCATTGCCAACAACCCATTCGAAGATATCTCAATATGTGTAAGAAAAGATTTAAGGAAGATCATATTATTTGAGAACTAGCTAAGTCAGTAATTCATTTGATTTGAATCGTGGATTGCAAAATTATTTTGTTAAACCCAAATCTCATTCAAAGACACGATAAAGTCAAGAGCAATTGTAGTATGGTAAATGACTACACCTGATGGTACTTCTCGTATGGGAAGTCAACTACTATATAATTATTGCACCCGATTTTGTCATGCTCTTGTCACCTTATTGTTTTATACTTTTTGTTTTGCCTCCCTATTTTTTCTGTAATATTAAGCAGCTATTACCGGTACGACAATTATTATGATCAGTTATGTCCCTTGAATTATCGAAATTGGGCATTATTGTATTTTCATCAGTTACGTCCCTTGAACTTTTGAAAATTTGTCGTTAAGTCACTACTTTTTAAGTTGGCTCTTTCTTCATGTTCTTGTCATTTAAAAGGCCAGAACTGTTTTAAAGGTGTTCGTTAACCGCAAGTTGTTGGATAACTTATGTACTGTACGGATTTTAAAGCAAACTAGACACATAAGATAAAAAAAAATGTGTTGTGCCTATGTCAACAAAATCATCAATCCCTATTAAAGATTAATTCTGACCATTTTTAACAGTCACCACTTTTTAGAGTTCTCTCCCCTAATTTGTAAATTTCGTTATTTTTACAAAATATAAAATAACCTTCCTTGAACTTTTTAATTTCACCTTTATTGACAATAAGACAGTGATGCTTACTTTTCTACACCAGATCTAAATACTATCATTCTTTAGGAGATATTTACTTCTATTATCCTTCTTTTCAAAAGTTTATTATCTTATTGCCGTACTGTTTACATAGATGAATTTCAATATTCGTTTTTGCTTGGTTTCAATGCCAAAAGATATATGCAGAAACACGAGGTACGGGTCGTGTATTTTTTATTGTTTCTGGTCTATTGTTTTTCGAAGTGAAATAGTCAATAAATTGAACATAGTCCAAATTCCTGATTAGTTTCTGTTCAAAAAATGTATAGGCTACTGACATAATATACATGTATACCATTTAATATATACTATATTTTTAATGAGTAAACAGCAAATTAGGTCAAACAATGACAGTCGATGTATCATGTACATGTTTCAACATTCTCGAGATAACGTTCCGTTTCATATAGATAATCTCTATTTAACTTACACCCATTGCCATATTATTTAGACAATTTATTATCAAATATATAAACTATCTTTTTAACAGTTTTTGACCCAAGACAAAATTAAGATATTGTGTTTTCATTGAATACAGTTTTGATCAAAGGTAGTAAATTCAGTTATCTGCACTAAGAACATGATTTTAATTAGAACGCCATCTGATCAAGAAAATCGTAATAACTTGTAGATAAAACTTTATAAACATCTAGATTTACATTCATTAACATTTAATCTCATTAAAGCTGACCACACATCCATTAACACTAGTAACTCAACAAATAATATAAAATGCTAAGAGTGAATCATAACAAACTAGGCCCACAACGTGTAGGAATGTGATAAATCATAGTTTTAATATATCGCCACACGCCTGTTGACATTGGTGTCTTTATATTCGTCTCCTAAACAACTTTACTTTTTAGCACGTTGAACATAAAGCTAGCAGCATGATACCTACCCGCTCAACGGCAGGTTTTATCTGACAGCATGATACCTTCCTGTCATATTGTGTGTAAAAGAATGAATAGAAACAAATTACTGAATGTTTATCATCACATTGCCCCTTGTGGTACTTGCCTAGCCAAACCTAGAGCTGAAAAATAAAACTTAAAGGGCCATTCTACTTATTTGAAAAAAGTTTCCATTGTCAAAAAAATCGCAAATGCTACCCGAGAGTATTATTTAAGTATGCTTATTGTATCTCTATACCTTCTTGAACAAACTGAATTTGTTTTTAAAGGGTTAATTACAAACAGGGAGTACTTATTGTTAATTAAGCAATTTGACCTAGTTTTGGTGTTTGCCCTTTAAATGGCTCAATATTTCTAGCTGAAACCTTTTAAATACACGAGAGGGACATTTCTCTACAATTAGGCGTTTATTTTACTCAAATCCGTTCAGTAGTTTCCTATCAGCGTCCAAAAAACATAACACACTTGAAAACCTTAGGTAAGGTTTTTAAAAATTTTAGCATGTTTTTAGCGTTTAAAAATAAACGGCTAGATTTTTTTAGTTACAGATTTTGGTGTTTTGACCTAAAAAAAATTCAGACTGTCCCTTTAACCCACCATTTCATTTAATAACCTGTCTAAAAACAGTATACATTTTGTTATTTTCTGTCGGTACATGTATATTATTTTATTTGCGGGTATTTCACGGTATAAGAATATATTGTAACTTACGATCAATTCAGAAACACTTCAATAAGACCCTTTGAGAAGCTTGTATGGAAAGAAAAACAAAGTGTATGCAGTGTGTGATCAGAGAAATAGTTGAGTGTATCATAAAATCCATACGTAGATCATCTGAAGAATAGGTGCGTGGTGTTCTACAATCACTGCATATTCCGTGTTTGAAAGGAGTGCTATTCAACTATTAACCAAGTCCTCAAATATAAAACATATTTGCTTGTTACAACGATGCAAGCGAATATATATCTCATTTTCTACAAAAGTTGTAAAGTGTCCCATGTCATGTTGAATAAAAACTTGATTACATGTATACGTAATGTTGAAGATTTATGACACTGAGTCAAATAAAATGATAGTAGATACTAAGTTATCGGTGCACCTAAAACTTTCTGGGTCTTTCATAATTTTTTTTAACACGTGAATTTAATAAGAGTTTGAAAATGATATAACCTTTGCATTAACTAACTAGTAATACAGCAAAACTTGGTCCAACGGTCACCTGTATTCAGTACCACATTTTAATGAATGTGTTGGCGTATGATATTAAATATTGATTCACCTGCTCTGATTTGATTTTGTATTATTCAGATTTTACTTAGAGGAAAAGTTTATAAAAGAAAAGTTGTAAAATATTATTGTTGTTGGCTGAAACATCCTGTTCCTCTTTCCTCGTCCTAACAAGATTTCATAAACTATTATATTAATACTTTTGATAATCTAAACAAAATTATCCTTATTTGATTATTTGAACTACTAAGTCTAGAAATATAACATGATTATATTCATAATGCTTTCTTTATTAGACAATATTTGTCAGTGAAACGCGTATAAAATCTATTAAAATCTATTACACTGATTGTCAAAAAGTGATCCTTATGTCACGATTATGTCTTACAAGTAGTGTTGAATACTTTTTTGAAAGAGGAAAGGAAAAAAAGATCTGGGACATTTATATTTGTCTACATGTATGTCATGCAATTTAAAATTACCAACAGTTTAAGGAGGGAAATGAGCTATGTAGCCCGTTTGCTGTTGGTGCTCCTTAATTCATTTCATTTCAAGAGGGAAAATGATAAGATCTATGCAGCTTCAGATCAATTCAATACTATCTAAATGTGTCTTGTTCAAAAGGAAATGGTCTATTTAATTTTGAGTTGAACTTTAATTGACACTTTCGTCGGTGTCTTTTTCTCTTCATGGCTTTCGGTTTCTACATTGCTTTCTTTTCTTTCTTTTATCTCCCACTCTTTCTTGTCATTCGTTTATCAGCAAGTACAAAACATAAAATACAAGAGTAATTCATGAAGTAAATATCACAACCTGTAAATCATATGAGAAAAACTGTTTAAACATGACGACCGACGCCATATCTTTTATATCATTTACTGGAAAAACAAGAATTCTAGTGGTCAAGTATCTTAAAATGCATGTAATATGTGGAAATTCAAATTCCAAATACAATATTTGAAAAAAAAAGTTTTCCATTTTAGACATTCCTATTGAAGACTAGCTTTCATGGAATTACATATCCAAATCTGAAACATTATTTCGCAATTTATGAGATGTATTGACATACTTGCACCTTTCGGTATGGACATATGTTAAAGGCATTTAGGGTTCAAAATGAGTGGTATCGCTGCAATATAGGATTGGCCCTAATTCATCCCGAAAATCTATTCGTCTTCGCGAAAAACTACAGTGGTTGCTGTAACTGTAAAAGGAACCAACATCATTGGCAAGATCGATATGCATGATGGAACATTTTGAATTGCTATCGAATTTGTCTGAAATGCGAATTAAAAATTAACCTGATTAGTCCAAACTTGAATTTGATGTGATTAATTGCTGATCAAATTTTTCAATCTTAATTAAACAGCAACCTTTAAAATGCTTATTAGATAGAACGTTTCAATGCTGAATCCACCTTATAAAATCAAGGTATTTGTATGATTTTCATCTGGGCAATTAATAAACTTTATTTTTGTAGATTGTAAAATGTTACACCGTTGGAGTTAAAAAGAACACTACTTATGATTAATATAATAATGATAATTTTACTTATATACACGTTTTAAAAAGTTGCACTTGTACTCGAATTTCAACTAAAATTTTACATTTAAACTGGGAGTTGACAGTAACATCGTATAATTCTAGTTTAAGTAGTAATTTTACAACTGAGAAAAGGTAAATTTTCTATTCAATGTTCACGTTTCTGATTCAGGAAACATACTCCAGGAAACTTTAATAATAAGTGTATGTTATTTTAGTAAAGTTAGTAATTTAATTGTTGAACCATCAGTCGACAACTTAGGTAGGTAAACTTTTAATTCTTGTTAACAATAAACAATAATATTATAATTCTTTGAATTAAATACATGTAGATCTTAGGTATGTATTAATTGTAATTTGCAAGTTATCAGCGTTGGGATTCCTCGCACACAATAAAATTAAATTGCATGTATTATAGCTTTTGATAGAATTAGCAAACTAATCATTAGAAATTCATTTCATTTTCACTTCTACATACATGTATATATGTTTGCTACACCATGTTACACATAATATGAGCAGTGCACCATTTATTTTGTTTCGTGTATGAGGAATCCAAATTTCCAAAATTGTTCAGAAAGATTCAATGAAAATCGTGCTTCAATGAAGCATGTGGCAACGGTTCGAAATTTTTCAGATAAATGTTTGTTTAATAAGTTTTATAAAATTGAAAGAAATTTCCTCTTACATCAGATTTTCATTTGCCAATCACTGTCAGTGATATTTTCTAGACGATAAGTTAAAGAGAAATAGCCATACAATGAGAGAAAAATAAAACAAGAAAATATAACAAAATATTCTGAAACATTCCGAGATATTTCTGCTTGGTTACTGACAGTTATTAGTTAATATTGTATAATTCACATAATAGCATATTATTATGATTATTGATAATAGACCTTATAATACTCACCCTGATTTTTTTTATTAAAATGGCTCAATACGTAAACCTATCCACGATTTAAAGTTTGTATATCATACCTTGAGTAGGATGCTTTTGATTAACATTTTCAGTCTATAGCCTAAAACCGATAGCCGACAACTTCATCTTCACAAAATATAAAACTAAATTTATCTCAACATTAAAGTGTAATTATCTAGTTCGATGGCAGATCTTCATGCAAACAGTGCCCCGTGTCAAAAAGACATATTTTTATCTGCTGTTGAGGATTTTTTTGGTGATCAGGATGAGAGCTTCTATACCACCGGGATCCAAGCACCCTAACACCGCTGGAAGAAGTGTGTTGACCGCCGGGGAGACTATGTTGAAAAATAAACCATGTCGTTAGTATCAGAAAATGTTGAATTTAATGCATGCCAAGTTTCATCACTGTGGCATAGCTCCTTCCGAGTCAGGCTATGAACATTTCAGCCCACCCTCATATGACTTAAAATAAACTTATTTTTAGAAGGCGCTATTACAACTCTTTTAGTGCATGCTTGAGCTAATGAAAGGGAATGTTGCCAGGTCAACTGAACTTAAATGCTCTATTTTCTTGTGTTCTTACTTTTTCATGAATTCAAATGAGTTTTATATAGATATTATTTCTGATAATTATGCAAGCTGTCGCCAATTTTTAATGAATCGCTATTTTACTCTGAATCAATGACAAAATTTTGCACTTGGCATTACTGAACTTGAATTACGTATTCTCTTCAGGAGATTACTTACATTAATCCTTGCAAATTATTTAACATCAACATTAATTTTAACCCCTGCTTTTATAACAACCATACTGAAAATGAGAAGCAGCAATATTTCTCAGACTCGCTCAATATTATCAAATTTGTCTGTGCTGGATTCCATTTACAAAATCATTAACTGCACGTTGTTATTCTTTATGGTCAACATAATACAACGTAAAACTTGATTATGATCCCATTGCACTTGGAATTTGTATTGGTTTTGCAGGACTGTGTAGCAGTAAAATAAAATTATGGGTGTTTTAGCCATTATAGCAGTAGTTTTAGCCGGGATAGGGCTAGCACTACACTCTATGGGTATGTCTGTTGTTTATTGGATTGTAGCTGACCCTTTTATATCTGGATACGGCGTGGGGTTGTGGCAGACATGTAGTATAGTTGGCTGTCATCGGCACCCGCCTGTTCCTGGTAAGTATAATCGTATAACACTACAACTTAGGTTGGAATAAAATCAGAAGTAACCAAATGATCAACTCGTTGTTAGGAATCAAATTGTTTGAATCCAAAAGTATAATTGGCGATTACAATACCAAATACCATTTGAATGCAAGAAAAGATGTCATGATGTGAACCCTTTGTAAAGTTTTCCTTCAAATGATTGCGATGACGTCCTACAAGGCGAAACAATGAACAATACCTAAACTATGAACAAAATTGCAACTTTCATTACAACATTAACGAATGTTTTGTTGGTAGCAAGACAAATCGTGGTAACGTATCATTCCAATCTGTTGTCAATCATGTACCGCGTCTATCATGTTAAAAGTCACCTAGCTAGCAGCATAGGCCTACAGTTTTGAACGACATTCTTATTGTGACTTGACTTGCTCTAAACGCGTATTGCTTTGCCCGCTGATAAGGATAATATATAAAATATTAAAATATTGAGTTTCAAATCTTCTCTGAAATCTTAGAGGAAGAAACAAGAGCTTTTAAGTTGTTGGTTTGCAATGCAGACTTCCCTCCGTTTGAGGATGCAAACCATATTATGTTTCTTTTATGCTGTTCAATTGTTAATCTTTAAGGAAAAAGATCAAGAATGTCATGACTATAAGAATTATTGTTTTTTTTTTAAGTACAGGATCATAATAATTATGTAGCTTAGGTATTGTGTCAAAATTTTAAGTTGATTTTGTTTACCATATTTGCTTATGTGTTTCTCTTATAGGCTCTTTTCAGAAGACAAAATTGTAAAAAGGCCAGGCCTAATTTTAACCCTAATAAAGATATTATTATTATTATTATCCTGTCCTAATTATTATCTTACTAATGTTCAAACATTCCACAAATACCTTAGTGGAGTCATGACAGAGTTCTTTACTATTGAATGATAATGTTATGACTGCACTGACCAATAGTAAAAACCTGTCTTTCTTGCCATTAGAAATAAACAAAACCTTGACCCTAACATACTTGTTTTTCATACCCCGCATATTTTTATAGCATAGATATGGTCATTAACTGGCGACCTATTAAACTACCACCCTGATATTGTGTACGTATTGCCACCATTGATAAATATAATATTTGACCAGTGTTATCTTAGGTGAAAATTCTCAAGCGTATATGATTCATATTTGTCACCATGATTAGTTCAGCGATACACCACACCTAATAATCATCTTATCAGTTTCCTCATGCTGGGAAACTAAATATTTAGTAGGTGAATTGCTTGCGCAGTTACTGTTGCAACAGGATACAATCGTCCGAAGGTTTCTTTTTTGCAACATAAAAAGAAAATTGGATGTAATTTGTCGTTTCCCTCATCTGTAAAGATTTCCATCCAAGATGGTCAAGTTAATGTGAGCAATAATGTCTTAGATGAGTTTGCAGTTGACAATATTTGAATAAAACTTATCTGATATTTCAAACATTTGAGTTTCTATCACCAAATGTATTTGTCATATACATTTATCGTAATGCACAGGGGCGGCGATCTGTTTTGCAAAGAGGGGGAACACATCTTTTTTTGGTTAGGCCTACTGATCGAAGTGTTGGGGGAGGGGGGAGGGGGGAGTAAGTATCACATATAGTTTGGTCAGAGACTGGGGGGATACGTGTCCCCACTGTTCCCCCAGGATCACCACCCCTGGTAATGCATTTTGTGACATGTAACTGTAACTCATAGAAATTAATTACTTAATGAAGCAGAATGTTTTACGTTAATGTTAATCCAGCTTCTATCATTTCAAAAATAGGCTAGAATCGCACATTATAAACTTTCATGTATTTTTCTGAATTTCTCTTTCTTTTCAGAATATTGGAAAGCAACACAAGCGTTCGTAGTTATAGGCTTTATAGTTGGTGTGGTAGCAGTAGTTTTCTCTATAATTTTAATATGTAAACAGAATAAAGTATTCAGTGTTTTGGCTGGCCTAGCTTGTTTCTTGGCAGGTAAGACTTAATGATTTGTAAACCTTCATGATTATTAGGTATTTCTATATATTTTTCACACATTTTGAAGTCGTCGAGAGCGACAAGGTCTAGAGAGGAGTGGAGAGGAAATGACGTGTGTTAATCTTATATAAGATAAGATAATCTGGCCATGATAAAACTATACCACTATTTCCCGTCTTGTTTCTTGGTAACTGATATTTAATAATTTACTAATTTATTATGGGGCCGAAAATTTGTGGTTCAAAGGAGTTGTATGTTATTTTATATAAGAAGAATTCTCTGCAGGAATAAATTAGAGTACGAATAATTTATTTACAGTTTGCAATGATGTTGTGTTTTTACGACGGACCTCATCATGTCGGTCACTTTTACTCCTCAAACCTCATTTCCCCTCCCATATATTTTTTTTAATGAATTTCCTTTTGTAAAATATATATGATATAATTCACTGTCTGTTGTTTTCAGCTGGGTGCATTTTAACAGCTATCATAATATTTGGTACAGAGACCAGACTACAGAGAAGAACACAGTGGGGATGGGGCTTCATTATGTGTATTGTGAGCACATTTTTCTTTGTGCCGGCTGGTATTTTGAATTTTACTGGTTTAAAGAAGTCCACCTGATATACGGTGAAAGAAAATGCCTGAAACGCTGCCTCTGAAAGGAATATAGCCCTTTACTAGCTGATAAGAATTTAATATTTTATAAACTAATGAAGGGATAGGTTTAGGAATGGTATGCTTCTCATATCGAAAAATTGAAATGAACTGTTCTCACTTCCGTAGTGAATTCTATTGTTATTCTGAAAAGGTTGTTCCTTCGATTTGCTGAAATTCGATGTTTTAATGCAGAGGATTATAGAGCCTATCCCATTATCATATCACTCTTAAATTTGAAAATATTTAGCATGTGACGTTGCCATTACAACATATGAAATAGTTAGACCCACTTCACTAAACGGAATTCTTCATTTAATTTTTTATTGATCTGAATAATTCATTCTTATCTCTTTAGTCTGTAATGATGTATTGCAACATCTGTGAATGTGTGCTGGATAATTTAACATTACAATCTGTATAAACGAGAGGCTATTAATATTTTAAATTTATCTCACTTTACAAAACTTTTACTGCAGATTCACTTGTAATTATTTTTAATTTATTTCCTTTGTATATGTGCTAAATAACTCTGACTATTTTTGTGTATGTTGCTGAGTTTATTTGAGGAAATAGCTCAAACCTTGACGCCGTAAGAACTAGATCTTCAACGACAAAACTCAATAGCCATTTGTTATACATCGTTCATGACCTACTTTGTTAAAGCGCCAAATTGATCTGGTCGTCTACAATGACAGTAAGTGATCATCTAACAAAGACTGAATCATTAGTTGACCTGATCTCTTAATCATGTTACCATTTAAATAGAGAACACAATTATCTTCATAATAATATTAATACAATATTATTTGTTAATTATGTAGTTGATATATATATATTATACTCTAGATATTTTACACTATGAATATACTGGTATTTATTATTGGTTTTGTTCTTTTATTTGGCGTAATGGTCATGGTGTTTCATATTATTCACCGTAGATCAAATAAAGTACGGGCCCTGTTGTTCAACGTTCCACTTGAATTACACCGTTGGTAAATCTGATATTCAAAGTATAAATGATTATGATATTCCAGTGGAACGTGGTGCAACGTATAATAGTTGCTGGGGAAAGACTGAAGACCTACTGTTTTGTTTTGGTATTTTATAAATAAACATATAATATAATGAAAACATTAGAAAGTTAAATAAGAAAAATAGAAATTTCCATTATTGATTAGAAAGCAAGTCAAAAGCTGATATACATACTTCATAAAAATAACAAATACTACGAACATTATACTTTCAGTAACAATGAACATTAATTTATGTGGTAACATGTGGTACCAAGGCAAATAGAAGTCAAATTACATCAGTATTTAGTTAATATGTCAATTAAGGGTACAGAGGTTCAAAAGAGGATTTCTATCATTGTATCCAGAACACCTACAGATTGTTTGCACCATTCAAGATTTCCGATCCGATTTGTCTAATATGTGCAAGAAATTTAAGTAATGCTCGGATACATGTAGAGTTACAAATTCCCTGTTACATCCCTTTAATTGCTGTATTAACTATGGAAACATGGAAATGGTAATTACAGAATTTAGATTTAAACTGCTGCAGCACCTCTATACTCTAGGAAGTTTAATATAGCAGCAGCGATAAAGAAAAAGGAACTAATGATACATAGAATAAAACCCCAGCCATACTGTGTTCGAATTCCTAATGTAATGGAAGCTCCAAATATAATTATAGCCAGCAAAATACACAGCGCTGAAAAAAAATCATAGGGTACAATTAACATTATACATACATGGATTATTCATTTCATTGAGTCGACACAAAGCACAACATTTTCTGACGTATTTTCACTTAGTCAAGAGCTATAAATCAAAAACATTCTTTAAAATTAAAACATCCGTCAAATTTGCAATTTGTTATGTCCAACATAATATAATAATTGATCACACCGATAAACTGAAGCCTTTATTTTTTTTTTCAAAAACCGTTTAAATGAAATGAGGAGCACGCCAGATTCACCAAAATCGATTGGAAATTTAACTTCTATTGTGCTCATGTAAACGTAGGATAAGGAAGAATGATACCTACCAGCAACCGCACATCCAACCATACCTAGAAGACGGAACATTCTAGTTTTCTTTATCATAGCTAAAAGAGACATCACTAACCCACCAACACCTACCAGAAAACCAATTATCACGAACGCCTGTGTGGCTTTCCAAAAATCTGAATTGGAAAATTGTATGATTTGCTGCAAACATTTGACTGGAAATTTAATATCATCAATTCTGAAGATAAACAAAATTGTTTATATTTTCGTGTGAACTGAAAAATGTATCGCGTTCCGTGGAAATACAGGCTCGTAAAGGAAAATTGTTGGATCTATTCTGGCACAAAACACATATTGTATGGATATGGGATACTGATTATTAGAACATGTACAAGAAGAGAGCAAGTAAAAGATGGAATTTGACCCAGCAAGGATCCAAGCCTTAGTAAGACAACCTCAAATCGAATATCGGATGTTTAGTTTTTATATAGATTAGATGGGACAATGAGTAAAAAAAAAACAATATTTTTTTGGGAGGTGGGGGGACGAACCAGGATGGCAAAGCGCCACCACCACATCCCCAAACAGAAGGTCCTCGCCCTGTGCACATTAAGAATCTCTCGTTTTGATTCTGGGTTGACTTGTAAGAAAAAAAAGCATTTAGAATTTGGCAATGACAATGAACTTGCTTCAATAATCTTGGATCAATTGGCGAATGTTTGATCATCAAACAGAAGAAAATGCAATGCATTATTTACGTTTACATATAGGATTTAACCATTTCAGAATAAGTGCTAAATAGCTGATATTATGCCTCCTTCATAGTTAAGGATATTTAATGCCAAATAAAACCAAACTAGCTTGAACTCCCTTTCGCATCAATAAAACCCTGGGTTTTCAACTTGGGGGACATGTCCCAAACTGAGGTCATTTGAACATTTTCCTGGGGATACAAACTGAGATATAAGACTGAAATAAGAATCTCTTACTAAACTTGTTGAGAGTTAAGCAAAATGATGTGAATTTATGATGCTTCGAAATTGCATGACCTCCGCGTACAATTTCGTTTTATGGGACATGGTTAGTTCTTCGTACGTAAATGGGGACAATTATGAAAACCAGTAGAAAACCCATGTTCCTTCAGCAACGTTAGACATTGGCATTATCTACCGTTGCTGGATTGACGGGGTTTTCTCGTCATTAACAACTAATAACCTCGTTTTAAAAACACGACGTCACATTCAATTTACGACCGTTGAGACTCGATTATCACAAGGTAAATTTGCTACAAAAATCTTACGTCTGGTTATTCGAAAGTTTTCCCGCGATAATAACAATAATCGTTCGACCAATCAAAATTAATGACGAGAATATCTTATCATGATAGCAACGGATTAATGTAATGAAATGAAATGATAGCCGTTGTTAAAGGAACATGTAGAAAACCAGTCTAAAACAAAATCAATTTGGTCAAGGAAATACAAACTTGGAAATAACAAATTTTAGAACATTGATAGCAGCGCATGTACACCACACGTAGTCTATTTGCACCTCAACTTACATCACATGGAGATATAGTTAAATCTAGTTTAAAAAATGATTAAACTCTACATTCAACAATCTACGCTGTGGTTCCCAACCTTTATCAAGCTGTGGCCCAAATTCAGAGCTCTCAAAGCCATGGTCCCTGTTCTATTCCAAACTGGAGCTAAATAGGGAACATAGCGCAAGAGTCGTTGTCTTGTGCCTCCTCATCATCAACTACAGACCTTACACAATAAAATATAGTTAAATAAAAGTTGAGCTAGAGAAAAAATGATATACATCCTAATGTGCCATGTTCCCCTGAAAAACACCCCAACCACTGATCTACAGGTATATATGCTCTAATAATTTGTCATTTAATTATAAATCTTGTAACATAATCGCGTGTACATGTACGACTCTTTTGGGTCTATTTCTTACAATTATGACAACAGAACAACTTGTTCTGTGTGAGTTTGTTGATGCCCTGAGTGCACTGGTATAAGTACGATCCGCTTAATTGTCGCCAATCTCGTTAAAAGTAAAAATAATATTACATACCCGCTGTACTGGAATAAGAAATACAAAATGTACCGCACAGTTGCCATAATCCCCTGCCATATCCAGAAACAAATGGATCTGAAACAATCCAATATACGACTGATAATCCAATTACATGAAATAAACAACCAATTCCAGCCAGAATAACAGCTAATAGAGAAAATAAACTGAATCCCATAATTTCAGCCATCTTTACAGTCCTACTTGACACAAATTATAAACTTAATGTTAGTAACTGAATTATTAGCACTAGTTATAAGTATTTCATGCGCGAGTATATCCAAGTTTTAAAGTGAATGACTCTACTACAGTATTACTATAAAACACTCAAGGCCTAACATTCCCGTGTCGCTATCGTTGATTGGCTGGTTTAAACACTACAAATTATAAAATATCACATAAATAACTAGAACAAACATTATTTACAATTTGTACTCTAGAGCCAAAAGGATCAATGGAACCCTAAAACGTTATGTCTCATATATAGAAACTAGTTCTGGATGTTTTATTTTCTGAAAGGAATTAAAGTATGATCTGCTGCATGGTCTCGAATAAACAAGTGGTTGTCTAAAAAGATACGCCCACTTTCCTGATAAATTTTGAGTATTTCAAGGCCGCTCGCCAATCTGTGTCAAATTGAACCAAATGTCCAACCTTTTGATCATAAACTTTTATAAAATTAAATTATCACGTCACATTCTCAAGCCTGTATAGTATTCATGAACAATTTTTGAGGCATTTTCACTAAGTCAATGGTCCATAATTCAAATACCATTCAACGAAAAACTTCAAATTCGAACTTCTCATTGTAATAGATGAAGACACAAAATTTTTATTTAAATCAGATATCATAGTCTCTATCGCGTTCACCAGCAAAATTCGACGCGTTTTGAAGAGGTCAAGGGCAATAATTAAAAAAAAAACAGTTCATCGAAAAATCGTCAATATCGAATCTCATCATTATAAATGTTTGAGGGACCCTACAAGGTTCCTATGTTAATTTTTACGCCACAATTTTGTGTTGAAAAGATGCGCCATCAAACGCTGGTTCGTTTCATATGCGAACAACCCATTTTTTATCAAGCTATGACAGTTTCTTGTGCTAAAACGCAGTTGCCTTTAGAAAAGGGGTGTTTACCCCCCTCCGTAGCTAGGTCCACAGCTTACCTTGGCGAAGCCTCTCGCTCAAGCCTCGGTAGCGTGCTGGATCCTCCCCAAAGTGTCCCGGGATCGAGACCCCTCCAAGAAAACTTTTTTTTTCTCAAAAATTCAAATACTTTCTTGATCTTATCCATCAGACACATCTTTTGTGTGCACCCTTGACGTATTATTGTGGGCATATATCACCGTCGAGGCTGGGCTTTATACAAATGTCAACCCCCTTCAAAGCCCTTCCCGACCGTACAAACGTTTGAGGGCCCTGGAGGGGTCTCGATCCCTGGCCCTTTTGGATGTGGCTCCAGCATACTAACCGCTTCGCCATCGCGGCTTGAAAGAAGTTTCGCTAAGGTTAGTCGTGAGGAGGGTAGACACCCTTTTCCAAAGCCAACCACGTTTTAGCAAAGAAAACTGCCATAGCTTGATCAAAAATGGGTTGTTCGCATATAAAACGAATCAGCGTTTTATGATGCATATTTTCATCACAAAATTGGGGCGATCAAGCATTGTAAGCTTGAAGGGCCCCACAAACATTTTGTCCGGTCGGGAAGGGCTTTGAAGGGGGGTTAAAATTTGTATAAAGTCCATTCTCGATGGTGATATGTGCAGAAATGTGTCAATTGTTCACAAACAATATGTGTATGATGGATAAGATCAAGAAAGTGTTGAATTTTTGAGAAAAGTAAAAAGTTCCTTCGAAGGGGTCTCGATCCAAGGACCTTCTGGTTGTGGCGCCAGCACGCTAACCGCTTCGCCATCGCGACTTGAGAAAAGCTTTGCTAAGATTAACCGTGACTCTAACGCCGGAGGGGAGTAAACGCCTTTTTTTCAAAGTCATCCACGTGTTAGCACATAAAACTGCCATAGCTTGGTCAAAATGAGTTGTTCATGAAACGAATCAGCGTGGCATGGCGCATCTTTTAAACACAAAATTGTGGCGAAAAATTAACAAAGGAAGCTTGAAGGGACACTTCACATGTGAAACGAATCATTAACCAAACTTTTGGGACAGATATGTGCATTTGGCCAATTGTGGACGAGTGGAAATATCTATCGTGTTTGAAATTTCTAGCCACTTGTGACAAACGGAACACTGTTTTCTCATCACCAAAACTGTCACTGTAGTAGTCCACCATTTTGACTGGTTATGTTATACGGCTGAGTATAAATGTGCATCGCTGTACATTGCTGAACAAGAAACCCACTCCGTTAGTTTTATGCTACTGACGCACGACAAATTATCTTCGTATGTGGGCAGTGGCGGATCCAGGGGGGGGGCGTAGAGGGCGTACGCCCCCCCTTTACTTGTCTTTTTTTTTCTTTTTTTTTAAAGAATGGGGAGAATACGACATCAAGAATGTCTAATCCATTAACGTTTACTATAAAACATACATGGTTCACGTCAGAAATTGTTAAATTAGTACAATTTTTACTTATTCTATGTTTTTAAGCCAAAAAAAAGGTCAACAAAAATTTCGCATCGCTGCGCTCGGCTGGACTTTGGATATACGCCCCCCCCCTTTCGAAAATCATGGATCCGCCCCTGGTGGGTCTTTTATGATAAACGGGCTAAGTTTAAAACTTGAGATTTCTAGGTTAAAGAAGTCAAGCCATTACTGAGCTATACTCTTTGCCTACAACGAAGATATGGCACGATTGTCTCAGTCCTCCGAAGGTTGATTATCGACACTTCAAAAATATACTAAATTTGGTCGATAGAAGAACGTTCAAAAATCCTTGTTAAGTACGCGGGCCCATTAGTAATGATTGTAGTTGTTAAGCTTAAGGGCTTCGTCATTTTTTGAAATGCAGATGATGTTGAGCACTTACTAAGGGCATATATTTATTTAATTAACAATTTGGTCATTGACTTTGCATCTGCATTTAATCTTTTATAAAGATTTGAATATTACACAGTTTTTATACGCCCACACATTAATGTGGGCGTATATTGTAGTCGCCCCTGTCTGTCCGTCTGTCTGTCTGTTCGCCTGTCTGTCCACAATTGTTGTGGACACGATAGAGAGCTGGTTTCTTGATGGATTTTGATGAAACTTTCTGTGAGTGTTTGTTATCACCCAAGGATGAACCCTATTGAAAATCTGACGAATCGAAAAATATTTCATGGGTTATTGCCCTTGCTTTTGAAAATATGTTGTGGACACCATAAAGAGCTGGTTTATTGATGGATTTTGATGAAACTTGGTATGAGTGTTTGTATTGACATTAGGATAAACCCTATTGAATATCAGAAACATCAAAAAATATTTTATGAGTTATTGCCCTTGCTTTTGAAAATATGTTGTGGACACCATAGAAAGCTGGTTTCTTGATGGATTTCGATGAAACTTGGTATGAGTGTTTGTATTGACATTAGGATAAACCCTAATGAATATCAAAAATATTTTATGAGTTATTGCCCTTGTTCTTTAAACACGTTAATTTTTCAGCCGTTACACTCTCAAAGTTGTAGACACGAGAGAGAGCTGGCTTCTTGATTGATTTTAATGAAACTTGTTGTGAGGATGAAATATATTGAAAATCAGACAAATCTTAATATATTTAATTGGTTTTTGCCCTTGTTTTTGTAAATGTGTTGTGGAAACAATAGAGAGCTTGTTTCTTGGTGGATTTTGATGAAACTTGGTGTGAGTGTATGTATTGACCTTGGGATACAACTTATTGAAAATCAGAAACATCATCAACTATGTGACTGCTCTTAATCATTTTAGGATGGAACTTAAACGTTGGTAGCCCTTGTTTTATGCATATTTCAGTGACATATTTGTTTTTTCCAGGAAACTTTAACCTGTGGTTTTACTCTTGTAAAAAGAGAAAATGTCATTCCCAGAGCTGGTTTCTTGATGGATTTTAATGAAACTTGGTATGGGTGTTTGTATTGACCTTGGGATAAACCCTATTGAAAATCAAAAACATAAAATATTTTGATTTATTGCCCTTGTTCTTTAAAACCCGTTAATTTTTTAGCTTTTAACAAAGTTTTGGACACGATAGAGAGCTGGTTTCTTGATTTATTGATATTAATGAAACTTGTTGTGAATGTTCATAATCACTCAAGGTTGAACCCTATCGAAATTCATACTAATCAAAAAATATTTGATGAGTTATTGTTCTTTAAAACACGTTAATTTTTCAGCCCTGAACAAAGTTGTGGATACGATAGAGAGCTTGTTTCTTGATGGATTTTGACGAAACTTGGTATGATTGTTCATAATCACCCAAGGATGAACCCAATTTAAAATTAGAAGAATTGAAAAATATTTCATGGGTTATTGCCCTTGTTAACTTGTAGTTGTAAACATTCAAAAATCGTTCAATTTTGTAAACATTCTCGATGGCACGGTTTTCTTCTAAAAAAACCAAAATACTAACTTAAAACCTCACAAATTAACTTAATGAGACGTTCATTTTAAAATCATTTGTCTGTTTTGATACAAAAAATAATAGGTAAGTTGACTTATGAAATAGTCTACATTTTTATAATCATAATATTTATAATATAACAATTATTATGATCAGTTGCGTCCCTTGAATTATCGAAACTGGACATGTAATTCAATCAGTTACCTCCCTTCAACTGTTGAAATTTGTCAAGTCACTAATTATTCAGTTGGTGCACAGGTCTTTGACGTTCTGTCAATAATAATAAAATAGGGTCAACGTAATATAACACAATATAGGGGCGCCGGAAGGAAATTTTAGCGGTGGGGGCGGGGCTGTGATATAAAGGGCACTATGTGACCGAACGAAGCGAGGGAACCTTCCGGTCTGGGGGTCGAGGGCGCCGTAAGCCCCCCGAGAAAATATTGTATTTTAGAGCTTCTTAGATCACTTCTTAGGTATACAAGAACGTACGTCATGCCTTGGGGCATAGGGACACAACAAATTTTGCTGGAACAAATTTGCTTGAATCAATATATTGTATTTGATTTTTAAAAACAGGGCGAAAATGGCACTTAATATTTTCACTCATCAAGACTAATACCAATATAAAAATATAATACGGGTATATGTACACCTACAGTCTGGATCCAACGCGCTGGTCGGGCTCCTTGGAGTTATGGTTAATAGAATGAAGGGGATGGGGGTTTTGGGGGAGAGGGTCCGTGAACACCAGCTGACTGCAGCTCTGGGCTTATTTTGGGGGGATATGAGCCCAGTCCAGATAAAATCCCCATCCTTCGTCTCTTGCCATAATTATAACATAAAAATTGTCAGTGTCTCCGTGACAAAAAGGGCACATGTTCGCCCCTAGCCCCCGCAGGTGAGGGGCAGGGGGGTGGGGGCAGTCGCTCCCTCTGCCCCCGTGGTTCCGGCGCACCTGATAACACACTATTTTGAAAAATAGTGTCTTCGTAATATAAGACACTATTTTTCAACATTGATCCTATTTTATTATCATTAACAGAACGTCAAAGACCTGTGGTTGGTGGTTTTTTTTTTCATGTTCTTGTTTTGTAGTTTGTTTCTTGTATGGTTAACAGTTAGGACGGGTGTGGTGCTAGGCAGGATATGCTTACTCTTCTAGACACCCGATACCACTATTCATTATGAAATACTTATGATTGATATAATTCCTCATTTAAAAAGTTCATAAGCTGTTACCTATGTTTTGTCAAAATGTCCTTTTGGATATTGGTTTCGTTTTGCGGTTCGTAGTACTTGGTTTCTTTATTCAGTGCTTCTGAAAGCTAGTTACATAATATCCAAGGACCAAATCTACCTTCGAAAATGCTGTATGTTCCCCTCTACACAGGGCAGTCTATGTAACAATGAGAATATGATTGTGGGGAATCATTTCTTGGACAACATCTTGGTAAACCGAAAGTTTGCTTTTTAGAAGGGGCTAGAACAGACACTTGGATTCAATATAATCACCAGAAGCAGATGCAAATAAAGACGAATAGTTATATTTTAAATCAGTCTTAGAGAATAACAAGAGGTTAAAGCCATTATTTTTATATGCATACGTTGCTAAAAAATGACATAAGAATAGAAACATATTTCTATACTAACTTATAGAACAAAATGACTTCTCTTCATTCAAATACCAAAAAACAGGATGACAAAACATGAATAGAAACAACTTTAATAATAAAATAAATAGCAAACATAAAATTGATATAAAAGCCATTATAAATAAGCAGTATAATAGTAACATTGTATAGTAACATTGTATAGTAACATTATAATAATAACATATTACACTTCTATAACAATCAATTCACAGTAACTCCCACCCTTACACTTTTAGTTGTACACAGTGTTCCTCTTGTTAGTATGACATGTTCCTTGTTAGTGTGATTCCCTTATGCCAAAACAAAGTTATTTACAATTCCAACAAATATATTCAAATTCTAATTGTTCAGTTTTTTGACCGTTGACCGAGAGAAGAATAGGTTCCTATGAATCATAGAAATTGGTTTATTAATTCCAATACGGTGATTTTCTATATTGCCATTGTGTTTTTTGGGGTTTTTTTTATTTCGTTTTGCACACACTTGCATTAGACAATATTATGTATTATAATATCTGTGTATGGGCGAATAATGAGTATGACAATCACAAACTATGAATATATGTGTATTCTATTTGGCTTTTGGCAAACCCGACCTACTTAAAAATAAAAGACTAAGACGAACATGATCAATCTTGCAAGCCTTTTTCAAACATAAATTTACCTGTAATTTGTATTCTAAGATGATGTTGAAAGGAAAAATTCCCGATTTAGAAACTTTTAATCAGAACCTCAAATATGTTGTTACTTGATTGATTAAGAAATTTTGGTCAAAGAAAACTTGAATAGTGACAAAGATTCTTACCTAAAATAAATATGTTACAGAAAATAGAAAGTTTCATATTGAATTAAAAATAAGGCAAAAACTTCTACGCATAATTAATAAAAATAACAAATACTACGAACATTATATTTTCAGTAACAATGAACCTTTATGTTATGTAAAGACTGGAGAAGTTCCATAAAACTGGATGTGGTAACATTAATCAATATACTCCAATCTGAATATTCGCATTTAAAGGGATTGTAAAGTGATTTTCTAAATTTTGTATGTATATCGGGGACACTGAGAGCATAGATTTGCGCCATTCCAATTTCCATTACGACGTGTGTGGTTCTTGCAATTCCACTAAAACTAGTGCGTTTTATGACGTCACTAATATTGATCTACCGGAAGCTACCATTGATATCTATGCAGATCACTATTAGTGACGTCATAAAACGCGTTAGTTTTAGTGAATTTGCAAGAACCACAGACGTCGGAATGGAAATTGGAATGGCGCAAATTGATGCTGTCAGTGTCCTCGATACACATACAAAGTTTAGAAAACCACTTTACAATCCCTTTAAAGGTTTTTCAATGAACACACAACACAGATTATAGCAATTTGTCTTCAGAAAATTTTCCAATTTACAAGAAAGGGTACCAGGAATCAATGCAGAATTTCTAGAATATCGAGAACACTTACAGCTTATTTCAAAATTCAGATTTTTGAATATCAAAAACCAAACTGAGATATCGATATGGTGCAAACAGAAATATAAAGTAGACCTGAGTGCCCCAATGCACACAAATCCTTTTAATTACATTTACTATGGAAAAGCGGTATTATCAAAATATTCTACATTGAAAATGCTACAGCACCTCTATACTCTAGGAAGTTTAATATAGCAGAAGCGATAAAGAAAAAGGAACTAATGATACATAGAACAAAACCCCAGCCCCACTGTCTTGTAACTCCTAATGTAATGGAAGCTCCAAATATAATTATAGCCAGCAAAATACACAGCGCTGAAAGAAATAGAGGGTACAATTAGCATTATAAATATATGTCGATTTTGATTCAGGGCGAAGACGTAGAATATTAGACGAAGGTAACAAAAGTGAATATGTCTGGAGGGTATAATGTCCAGGTGACTTATGTCTGGAGGGTATATTGTCCAGGTGACTTATGTCTGGAGGGTATAATGTCCAGGGTACTTATGTCTGGAGGGTATAATGTAGAGGTGACTTATGTCTGGAGGGTATAATGTCCAGGGGACTTATGTCTGAAGGGTATAATGTCCAAGTGACTTATGTCTGGAGGGTATATTGTCCAGGGTACTTATGTCTGGAGGGTATAATGTCCAGGTGACTTATGTCTGGAGGGTATAATGTAGAGGTGACTTATGTCTGGAGGGTATAATATCCAGGTGACTTATGTCTGGGGGGTATAGTGTCCAGGTGACTTATGTCTGGAGGTATAATATCCAGGTGACTTATTTCTGGAGGTATAATGTTCAGGTGACTTATGTCAGAAGGGTATATTGTCCAGGTGACGTATGTCTGGAGGGTATAATGTCCAGGTGACTTATGTTTGGAGGGTATAATGTCCAGGTGACTTATGTTTGGAGGGTATAATGTCCAGGTGACTTATGTCTGGAGGGTATAATGTCCAGGTAACTTATGTCTGGAGGGTATAATATCCAGGGGACTTATGTCTGGAGGGTATAATATCCAGGGGACTATTGTCTGGAGGTATAATGTCCAGGTGACTTATGTCTGGAGGGTATAATGTCCAGGTGACTTATGTCTGGAGGGTATAATATCCAGGTAACTTATGTCTGGAGGGTATAATATCCAGGGGACTATTGTCTGGAGGTATAATGTCCAGGTGACTTATGTCTGGAGGGTATAATATCTAGGTGACTTATGTCTAGAGGGTATAATGTCCAGGGGACTTATGTCTGGAGGGTATAATGTCCAGGTAACTTATGTCTGGAGGGTATAATATCCAGGGGACTTATGTCTGGAGGGTATAATATCCAGGGGACTTTTGTCTTGAGGGTATATTGTCCAGGGGACTTATGTCTGGAGGGGGATTTAAGTCTGGAGGGTCCAATGTCTGGTTATTCAGAATAATACCTACCAGCAACCGCACATCCAATCATACCCAGAAGACGGAACATTCTAGTTTTCTTTATCATGGCTAAAAGAGACATCACTAACCCACCAACACCTACCAGAAAACCTATTATGACGAACGCCTGTGTTGCTTTCAAAAATTCTGAATTGGAAAATTGTATGATTTGCTGCAATAATTTGACAACTTTTAATCTACCATCAATATTTGCTAGAAATTCGTAAAATAGTAAGTCTCTCGTTTTAGTAAATAAGTCTTCCCGGAGTGAGCACTAATATACATAAAAAAATCGCATCTCAATTGCATCTTGCAAGACCAAGCTAATCAAAGTAGGAAAGTGTCACCTCCAGGCCGAGTCGTGTAATATTATATTGAAGTTAGTGCAAATTCCTTTTTGATCTAATGCATTTTATTTGTGAAAACATTTTTAGTATAAAATGTCAATTTAAAATCTAGAAAAACATCAATGAATAAATGTCTATGGTTTACATTAGTTTACAATTTGAACAGTAAACATATATGCTGCATTTTGCGAAGAGATTTTTTTTTCAAATTTTGAAATGCTATACTTGTTCTTGGTGACTATATTGACAAAAAAATCACACACTTTTGTGTTAAAGTAAAAATAATATTACATACTCGGTGTACTGAGATAAGAATCACAATGTGAACCGGTGCAACTTTTCCATAATCCCTCGTCATATCCAGAAACATTTGAATCTGCAACAATCCAATATACGACTGATAATCCAATTACATGAAATAAACAACCAATTCCAGCCAGAATAACAGCTAATAGAGAAAATAAACTGAATCCCATAATTTCAGCCATCTTTACAGTCCTACTTGACACAAATTATAAACTTAATGTTAGTAACTGAATTATTAGCATTAGGTAAATGTTTTGTTTCGGTGTGTATTATACAAAAAATCAAGTATTTATGCGCGGTTATATCCAAGCTTATGCGTATTACTTTTCTATAGTATCATTATTAGACAAATCTGCCCCTTACTTGTCCGTGTCCCTCTCACTGATTGGCTTATTTAAACACTTCTAACTACATAATTATTATGTACATCCTATATGGCAGAGGTTCCCAAAGTTTTTTGAACCGTGGCCCAAATCTACAGAAATCCGAGAGCCACGGCCCACTTTTCATTTTCAAAGGGAAATGAATGTTTGAATCACAGATTGTTTCCACAGATTTTACAAAGACACAGATATAATATTCAAATTCATTTCTCAGGGACAGCTGGTGAGGAAAAGAAATTTTCGGGGGGAGGGGGGAAAAACTGAAACGAGTTTGTGTTGTTGTTTTTAGCCAGTGAGCATAGGATATCATCATCATCTTCATGCTTTTGATCACACATAACTAGTTTGACGCCTGGAAACGCTAATTTCGGACATTTTGAGAAATGTTGAGAAATAGACGCCCACAAAATATACAATTTATATGCGAAGACTCGTAGAACATTAGACAAAGGTTCTAAAAGTGACTTACATCTGGAGGGTATAAGTTTGTAATTAGAGGGTGGGAGAATGACAGAACTTTAGATGGTATACAGAATGACAGAAGATTTGATGGTATTCAGAATGACAGAAACTTAGATGGTATTCAGAATGACAGAAGTTTAGATGATATACAGCAGAATGACAGAAGTTTAGATGATTTACAGCAGAATGACAGAAGTTTAGATGATATTCAGAATGACAGAAGTTTAGATGATATTCAGAATGACAGAAGTTTAGATGATATACAGAATGACAGAAGTTTAGATGATATACAGAATGACAGACGTTTAGATGATAATCAGAATGACAGAAGTTTAGATGATATACAGAATGACAGAAGTTTAGATGGTATTCAGAATGACAGAAGTTTAGATGGTATTCAGAATGACAGAAGTTTAGATGGTATTCAGAATGACAGAAGTTTAGATGATATACAGCAGAATGACAGAAGTTTAGATGGTATTCAGAATGACAGAAGTTTAGATGATATACAGAATGACAGAAGTGTAGATGATATACAGCAGAATGACAGAAGTTTAGATGATATACAGCAGAATGACAGAAGTTTAGATGGTATACAGCAGAATGACAGAAGTTAAGATGGTATTCAGAATGACAGAAGTTTAGATGGTATTCAGAATGACAGAAGTTGAGATGATGTTCAGAATGACAGAAGTTCAGATGGTATTCAGAATGACAGAAGTTTAGATGATATACAGAATGACAGAAGTTTAGATGATATACAGCAGAATGACAGAAGTTTAGATGGTATACAGCAGAATGACAGAAGTTTAGATGATATACAGCAGAATGACAGAAGTTTAGATGATATACAGCAGAATGACAGAAGTTTAGATGGTATACAGCAGAATGACAGAAGTTTAGATGGTATTCAGAATGACAGAAGTTGAGATGGTATTCTATTCAGAATGACAGAAGTTTAGATGATATTCAGAATGACAGAAGTTTAGATGGTATACAGCAGAATGACAGAAGATTAGATGATATTCAGCAGAATGATAGAAGTTAAGATGGTATCCAGAATGACAGAACTTTTGGTGATATTCAGAATGACAGAAGTTTAGATGGTATACAGCAGAATGACAGAAGTTTAGTTGATATTCAGAATGACAGAAGTTTAGATGATATACAGAATGACAGAAGTTTAGATGATATACAGCAGAATGACAGAAGTTTAGATGGTATACAGCAAAATGACAGAAGTTAAGATGATATTCCGAATGACAGAAGTTGAGATGATATTCAGAATGACAGAAGTTTAGATGATATACAGAATGACAGAAGTTTAGATGATATACAGCAGAATGACAGAAGTTTAGATGATATACAGCAGAAGGACAGAAGTTTAGATGGTATACAGCAGAATGACAGAAGTTAAGATGGTATTCAGAATGACAGAAGTTTAGATGGTATTCAGAATGACAGAAGTTGAGATGATGTTCAGAATGACAGAACTTTTGGTGATATTCAGAATGACAGAAGTTTAGATGATATACAGCAGAATGACAGAAGTTTAGATGATATATAGCAGAATGACATAAGTTTAGATGGTATTCAGAATGACAGAAGTTCAGATGGTATTCAGAATGACAGAAGTTTAGATGATATACAGCAGAATGACAGAAGTTTAGATGGTATTCAGAATGACAGAAGTTTAGATGGTATTCAGAATGACAGAAGTTTAGATGATATACAGCTGAATGACAGAAGTTTAGATGATATACTGCAGAATGACAGAAGTTTAGATGATATACAGCAGAATGACAGAAGTTTAGATGATATACAGCAGAATGACAGAAGTTTAGATGATATATAGCAGAATGACAGAAGTTTAGATGGTATTCAGAATGACAGAAGTTCAGATGGTATTCAGAATGACAGAAGTTTAGATGATATACAGCTGAATGACAGAAGTTTAGATGATATACTGCAGAATGACAGAAGTTTAGATGATATACAGCAGAATGACAGAAGTTTAGATGGTATTCAGAATGACAGAAGTTTAGATGGTATTCAGAATGACAGAAGTTGAGATGGTATTCTATTCAGAATGACAGAAGTTTAGATGATATTCAGAATGACAGAAGTTTAGATGGTATACAGCAGAATGACAGAAGATTAGATGATATTCAGCAGAATGATAGAAGTTAAGATGGTATCCAGAATGACAGAACTTTTGGTGATATTCAGAATGACAGAAGTTTAGATGGTATTCAGAATGACAGAAGTTTAGATGGTATTCAGAATGACAGAAGTTTAGATGGTATACAGCAGAATGACAGAAGTTTAGATGATATACAGCAAAATGACAGAAGTTTAGATGATATACAGAATGACAGAAGTTTAGATGATATACAGCAGAATGACAGAAGTTTAGATGGTATACAGCAAAATGACAGAAGTTTAGATGATATTCCGAATGACAGAAGTTGAGATGATATTCAGAATGACAGAAGTTTAGATGATATACAGCAGAATGACAGAAGTTTAGATGGTATACAGCAGAATGACAGAAGTTAAGATGGTATTCAGAATGACAGAAGTTTAGATGGTATTCAGAATGACAGAAGTTGAGATGATGTTCAGAATGACAGAAGTTCAGATGGTATTCAGAATGACAGAAGTTTAGATGATATACAGAATGACAGAAGTTTAGATGATATACTGCAGAATGACAGAAGTTTAGATGATATACAGCAGAATGACAGAAGTTTAGATGGTATTCAGAATGACAGAAGTTGAGATGGTATTCTATTCAGAATGACAGAAGTTTAGATGATATTCAGAATGACAGAAGTTTAGATGGTATACAGCAGAATGACAGAAGATTAGATGATATTCAGCAGAATGATAGAAGTTAAGATGGTATCCAGAATGACAGAACTTTTGGTGATATTCAGAATGACAGAAGTTTAGATGATATACAGCTGAATGACAGAAGTTTAGATGATATACAGCAGAATGACAGAAGTTTAGATGATATACAGCAGAATGACAGAAGTTTAGATGGTATACAGCAGAATGACAGAAGTTTAGATGATATTCAGCAGAATGATAGAAGTTAAGATGGTATCCAGAATGACAGAACTTTTGGTGATATTCAGAATGACAGAAGTTTAGATGATATACAGCAGAATGACAGAAGTTTAGATGATATATAGCAGAATGACAGAAGTTTAGATGGTATTCAGAATGACAGAAGTTTAGATGGTATACAGCAGAATGACAGAAGTTTAGATGGTATACAGCAGAATGACAGAAGTTTAGATGGTATACAGCAGAATGACAGAAGTTTAGATGGTATACAGCAGAAGGACAGAAGTTTAGATGATATACAGCAGAATGACAGAAGTTTAGATGGTATACAGAATGACAGAAGTTTAGATGATATACAGAATGACAGAAGTTTAGATGGTATACAGAATGACAGAAGTTTAGATGATATACAGCAGAATGACAGAAGTTTAGATGATATTCAGCAGAATGATAGAAGTTAAGATGGTATTCAGAATGACAGAAGTTTTGGTGATATTCAGAATGACAGAAGTTTAGATGATATACAGCAGAATGACAGAAGTTAAGATGGTATTCAGAATGACAGAAGTTTAGATGGTATACAGAATGACAGAAGTTTAGATGGTATACAGCAGAATGACAGAAGTTTAGATGGTATTCAGAATGACAGAAGTTTAGATGGTATTCAGAATGACAGAAGTTTGATATTCAGAATGACAGAAGTTTAGATGATATACAGCAGAATGACAGAAGTTAAGATGGTATTCAGAATGACAGAAGTTTAGATGGTATACAGAATGACAGAAGTTTAGATGGTATACAGCAGAATGACAGAAGTTTAGATGGTATTAAGAATGACAGAAGTTTAGATGATATTCAGAATGACAGAAGTTTGATATTCAGAATGACAGAAGTTTAGATGGTATTCAGAATGACAGAAGTTTGATATTCAGAATGACAGAAGTTTAGATGGTATACAGAATGACAGAAGTTTAGATGGTATATAGCAGAATGACAGAAGTTTAGATGATATACAGAATGACAGAAGTTTAGATGGTATTCAGAATGACAGAAGTTTGATATTCAGAATGACAGAAGTTTGATATTCAGAATGACAGAAGTTTAGATGATATTCAGAATGACAGAAGTTTAGATGGTATACAGAATGACAGAAGTTTAGATGATATTCAGAATGACAGAAGTTTAGATGATATTCAGAATGACAGAAGTTTAGATGATATACAGCAGAATGACAGAAGTTTAGATGGTATATAGCAGAATGACAGAAGTTTAGATGGTATACAGCAGAATGACAAAAGATTTGATGGTATTCAGAATGACAGAAGTTTGATATTCAGAATGACAGAAGTTTAGATGGTGTAGAAAAGATTGACAGAAGTTTAGATGGTATACAGAATGACAGAAGTTTAGATGGTATTCAGATTGACAGAAGTTTAGATGGTATACAGCAGATTGACAGAAGTTAAGATGGTATTCAGAATGACAGAAGTTTAGATGGTATTCAGAATGACCGAAGTTTAGATGGTAATCAGAATGACAGAAGTTTAGATGGTATTCAGAATGACAGAAGTTTAGATGGTATTCAGAATGACAGAAGTTTAGATGGTATTCAGAATTACAGAAGTTTAGATGGTATTAAGAATGACAGAAGTTTAGATGGTATTCAGAATGACAGAAGTTTAGATGGTATTCAGAATGACAGAAGTTTGATATTCAGAATGACAGAAGTTAAGATGGTATTCAGAATGACAGAAGTTTAGATGGTATTCAGAATGACAGAAGTTTGATATTCAGAATGACAGAAGTTTAGATGGTATACAGAATGACAGAAGTTTAGATGGTATATAGCAGAATGACAGAAGTTTAGATGATATACAGAATGACAGAAGTTTAGATGATATTCAGAATGACAGAAGTTTAGATGGTATACAGCAGAATGACAGAAGTTTAGATGATATACAGCAAAATGACAGAAGTTTAGATGGTATACAGAAGAATGAAAGAGGTTTAGATGGTATTCAGAATGACAGAAGTTTAGATGATATACAGAATGACAGAAGTTTAGATGATATTCAGAATGACAGAAGTTTAGATGATATTCAGAATGACAGAAGTTTAGATGATATACAGCAGAATGACAGAAGTTTAGATGGTATATAGCAGAATGACAGAGGTTTAGATGGTATACAGCAGAATGACAAAAGATTTGATGGTATTCAGAATGACAGAAGTTTGATATTCAGAATGACAGAAGTTTAGATGGTGTAGAAAAGATTGACAGAAGTTTAGATGGTAGTCAGAATGACAGAAGTTTAGATGATATTCAGATTGACAGAAGTTTAGATGGTATACAGCAGATTGACAGAAGTTAAGATGGTATTCAGAATGACAGAAGTTTAGATGGTATTCAGAATGACAGAAGTTTGATATTCAGAATGACAGAAGTTTAGATGGTATACAGCAGATTGACAGAAGTTAAGATGGTATTCAGAATGACAGAAGTTTAGATGGTATTCAGAATGACCGAAGTTTAGATGGTATTCAGATTGACAGAAGTTTAGATGGTATTCAGAATGACCGAAGTTTAGATGGTATTCAGAATGACAGAAGTTTAGATGGTAATCAGAATGACAGAAGTTTAGATGGTATTCAGAATGACAGAAGTTTAGATGGTATTCAGAATGACAGAAGTTTAGATGGTATTCAGAATGACAGAAGTTTAGATGGTAGTCAGAATGACAGAAGTTTAGATGGTATTCAGAATGACAGATTGGTGGTATTCAGAATGACAGAAGTTTAGATGATATACAGCAGAATGACAGAAGTTTAGATGGTATTCAGAATGACAGATTTAGATGATATACAGCAGAATGACAGAAGTTTAGATGATATATAGCAGAATGACAGAAGTTTAGATGGTATACAGCAGAATGACAGAAGTTTAGATGGTATTCAGAATGACAGAAGTTTAGATGGTATTCAGAATGACAGAAGTTAAGATGGTATTCAGAATGACAGAAGTTTAGATGGTATTCAGGTCACTGGTTAAGACGGGGATACAGTTGATATTCACAATATGATCAAATAGCGATAGAAAAGGTCGAAATGGATGATGATGACGTGTCTTTAGTGAATAGAACCATCTAAAGTGTTGTGGATCATGCAGAGATCATAGAAAATCCAACAGAAAATTAAATGAAATCTAATCGAATAAAACTTGTAGAATGGAGGATAAAGTCTAGCCGTCATAAAGGACAGTGCTGGTGTGAAATGTAGAACTGTTCCTGACCCTGATTTAAGGGTTGTAAGGAGTATTTAGCCAGGAAGTGTAGAGATCTGATAGAAGAAGGAACATGAATTTCTAGGTACTGACATGGCCTGAAAAGAAATGATTTGTTTCTAGTTTTTCAACAATGCCAGAAAAAGTTGATATTACCATCCAAATGTTAATCTTATTGAAATAAAAATATAGTGAGACTACATCCTTTGATCATGTAAACGGTTATATTCTTAACTTTGTTAAAACAGTGTTGGATTAAGACCAAATTTAGTTGGTGAAATCAAGTATTTATCGACTAGGAATGTACAGATAATTTCATTTCTGAACAGAACTGTATATTAGCCTTTGATGAAAGAACGACAGTCTGGGAACAACTGTTTTTACAAATTAGTGCTTTTTTCAGTATAATATCAACTTTTTACTCTCATTTCATTATCTTTTTGCCCTTGAAAAATAATTTTGCCAAGTATAAATCTACATCCCATGGTATAATGGTACTTAACTCGTTTTAGAGTAGAAATATCCAGACTACAACTACATTTCTTTTATATAACCTCGTTCACCAACGGCTCTTTTGGAATGAAATTAGGTTTTATTTTCTGAACCTGTTCGAGATGATAAAGACAAATTAACGCCAAGCAGTTTTCAATGAGGGCAATTATCGCTATCCAACTGTCGAGGGATCTTCAACGAAGCCTCAGTTATTATCCCATCCGAACGGTAAGATGGTTTTTCCAATGGCAATCATGTTTCACTGTAAAATGAAGGGGAAGATCCAAAGGTAGTATCTCAATTTCTTTTTACCTCAGTAACAATTGAGCTTGGTTATCCTAGTGGTATATAATATTCTTTCAGATTTGTAAACCGATTCTTCAACAGCTTTCTTGTTTACTTACGTCATACATACGGAACTATTACATTTTATAAGTTATTTCCCTTTAGATGAAAATGCATGCAGAAGTATTGGTATTTTTGTATCCTTCTTTGTTTGTATTTCAAATACTTGACAACAATTTCGACAGAATGCAGATATGATATTGTCATTGAAGGTCTGCATGGGATTGGCCGTTCAAATAATTATATAGTATGGGTTTATATGGACATATTTTACATACCAAACACCACATACCATTACAGACAAAATCGCTATAACAATCTCAAGTTCCGACACTCCTATCATAAACTATGATTGAATGAATTACAAAAAAAAATATGTATGAATGAACAAGAATTTATTCTAAGAGACTATCGTAATGTTTTAAGAATATGTAAATACTTTTCTGTTTCTTAGGACACATTATTTTAACAATCAATTCTGTCTAGCAACATACACCATATTAATTTTCTTAAAGGGGAACAGTCGTATTTTCCATGGTTGATTTCAGCCTTGAAAAGGCGTAAATAGTCCTCAGAGAGAAGGCTACTGGAACTGCACGAAAATCTCACAATCCCTTCAAATATACCTTAAACTAGATATTTCACTTACACTTTGTAATCTATAATGTCTTTTGTAAATGATGCATAGTCTCACTAAAATTAGAGTCGTATTTTCAATCTTTGAACGTGGATAAATTATTGATACACGTGGATTTGGAAGTTCAAATTTCAACAGTAAATTGTGATCACAATATTACTAATTAGCTTGGCCAAGTCCTGTTTCGATTGGTCGACGAATGGTGAACGTATCCCTTTAATTTCAATTAAGCCACCATTCAGGTTTTCTATAGATACATATAAATGTAGGTTAATTCTAAGTACTTAATATAGTACAGGTTATTGAATATCACAGTGTATTTATTGTATAACTAGCTAATAAAGATATAACATTTATAAATCCAACCACTCAACCATAAACAAATATAACCATTGTCTTATTCTTCTTATATTTTCACATGTATAGGGGGTGTTCAATATGTGTGTGGGGGGTGGGGTGGCCTCCAAGTTCGATGGTTGTGAGATAACGATCTCGGATATTTTATTTTTCAACACATTTTCCCTGTTCCGCAGGCCCATAGCCTCCAAGTACTTCTGGCAAATTGACTTCCTGACGAATTTAACGTTTATTTGAACCGGGAAATTTTGAGAATTTAACACCTGAAAATTCAAATTTCCCACCGAATTTGAGGTTTTACTTTATTTGTGGGATCTCGTCTAGTACATTATGAGAATTAGATGTCTGGAAACGCAATTTTATGGAAGGTGATAAACTATTCTGGTTAGAAATAATCATGATGGGGTTTCATATTTCAATCATCCATTTATTTATGACACAGTTACATGTTGAAAATGATACAAATTCATTTATTATTATTATAATATAATAATATGCTCGTTTAGATTATATTATGACAAATTAAAGAATAGACTCCTTTAATCCGTGTACTTTAAACATAAATGCGTTATTAAGGAATTTCGGGAGCAGTGTTAGTAAAAGGTTGAATGAATATTAATAGCCTTTGTTGTTTTGTTATCACTCACGATATTACACAATCATAATTTTTAGCCGTGAAAGTCGAATAGTGGGACAGTTCGTACAAAGGATATTAAGGGATTCTCGCATTAATTTTCACAATAATAAAAAGTTATTTATATCTGTGCATACCTGTAGCTGAGAGATAAAAGACGGTGTGACTTCTAAAGTTTAAAGCCCACATACAATATAATATCAACTACGCGTACAGAGAGTTTATTAGGAAACCGTGTGAAGAGTTGCATTGACATAACCATTTCACATAGCTGATCTACAGAAGTAGTTCCCAATTTTTAAGCTAAATTGTGGTACTAGAGACTGAAGTCAATAATTGTGCCGATGTTCTGCGTCCAGAAGCTTATACTCTCATTAATCCTATAAACCCAACACAGAACTCTCAATGGAAGCTATAGTCCAGACCCCAACTAACAACATAATCATGTCCAATAAGCAGAGATTCCTAATGCACTGGTTGACTTTCAGACACTCCATGTGTTGTTCTCTACCCCCGGCCCCCAGTCCTTCACCCAAGAAGGCGTAGGAAGTGAATTATAGAATCATGTGTAGGACAATGATATGTTCAACTGTTATTGCAATTTATAATTATAGAAGCTCTCATCCTGTCCTCAACAGCAGATTTGGCACCATTTGACTTGACTATTTTCTGTTCCTGAACATGAAACAAGTGGTTGCCTAGCAATATACGCCCACTTACTACCATAAATTGTCAATATATCAAGGAATGTTACTATCTTAATTTTTGTTGGATGGTGTTCAGTTCAGATATTTACACACAAAAGTTTATTAAATTCTTACCACAACTGTGGTCTCTATCACGTTCACAAGTCATTTTTAACATATTTTAGGTGTAAAACTCCGTAAATATTTGTTGAATCGATCCGAAATTTGAACTTGTCCAAGATCTTATGGATATAATCCTACACACAAAATTTTATTCAAATCAAACCAAAACTGTGGTCTTTATTGCATTCACAAGCCATTTTTAACACATTTTGGGTGTAAAACTCCGTAAATTTTTGTCGAATCAAACCCAAATTCAAACTTGTCCGAGATCTTATGAATATAATCCTACATACAAAATTTTATTCAAATCCAACCCAAAACTGTAGTCTCTATCACGTTCACAAGCCATTTTTAACGTATTTTGAGTGTAAAACTCCGTGAATTTTTGTCGAATCGAACCCAAATTCGAACTTGTCCAAGATCTTATGAATATAAACCTACATACAAAATTGTATTCAAATCCAACCAAAACTGTGGCCTCTATCGCGTTCACAAGCCATTTTTAACGCATTTTGGGTGTAAAACTCCGTGAATTTTTGTCGAATCGAACCCAAATTCGAACTTGTCCGAGATCTTATGAATATTATCCTACATACAAAATTTTATTCAAATCCAACCAAAACTGTGGTCTCTATTGCGTTCACAAGCCATTTTTAAAATATTTTGGGTGTAAAACTCCGTAAATTTTTGTCGAATCGAACCCAAATTCGAACTTGTCCGAGATCTTATGAATATAATCCTACATGCAAAATTTTATTCAAATCCAACCAAAACTGTGGTCTCTATCGCGTTCACAAGCCATTTTTAACATATTTTGGGTGTAAAACTCCGTGAATTTTTGTCGAATCGAACCCAAATTCGAACTTGTCCGAGATCTTATGAATATAATCCTACATACAAAATTTTATTCAAATCCAACCAAAACTGTGGTCTCTATCGCGTTCACAAGCCAATTGTGGACAGACGGACCGACGGACGGACCGACGGACGGACTGACGGACGGACGGACAGGGGCGACGGCAATATACGACCACATTTCAATGTGGGCGTATAAAAACACTGATGATGAGGTCATATCTGCTGTTCAGGACTTTTTTGGTGATCAGGACGAGAGTTTCTACTGGGATCCAGGCGCTCTAACACCACTGGAAGAAGTGTGTTGACCGCAGGGGAGACAATGTTGAAAAATAAACCATGTCGTTAGTATCAGAAACTGTTGAATTTAATGCATGCCAAGTTTCATCACTGTGGCATATCTCCTTCAGAGTCAGGCTATGAACTTTTCAGACAACCCTTGTATTATATAGATAGTTTTTGTTTAGGAATTCGATAAATATTTCCCACGTTACATTATATTATTAAAAATAATATTGACAGCCTTCATTCAGTCGGAATATTTCACATAAATTGATGTTCATTATTTCAATAAAGGTCAATATATGTTTCTGTGTGATGTTGTAGTAAATTTTTAAAATAGGCTATCTTGTATTTTTGTGTAAAAATAGTTGGTCAATTGCCAATTATATTTCTTATCTTTCCAGATCACTGTTTTTATCTAATTGAAAGATGAAAGACTCTAATTTCGTAAATATTACAGGGGCGTAGCGTACGGGGGGGTGTGGGGGGGTGTCACACCCCCCCCCCCCCACTTTTGATGACCTTGTCGGTAAAACGCGGTATCGGTCGGTAAAAGACTGGACCTGTCGGTAAAACCGATTGGTTAACCAAGAGACCATAAAAGGTGATTTTTACTAAACTTGTCGGTTAATCGAGGTCGATAAAAACTGTAA
Source organism: Lottia scabra (assembly GCA_029955415.1). Classification (NCBI taxonomy): domain Eukaryota; kingdom Metazoa; phylum Mollusca; class Gastropoda; family Lottiidae; genus Lottia; species Lottia scabra. The sequence continues at coordinate 770,951 of JARJEI010000052.1, read as the reverse complement.
TGGCTGGACCTGTCGGTAAAACCGATTGGTTAACCGACAGAGTTAAAATCTTGTTATCGGTAAAATGTTGATATCCATTAAAGGTGATTTTTACTGAACTTGTCGGTTAAACGAGGAATAGGTCGTTAAAAACTGTAATGGCTGGACCTGTCGGTAAAACCGATTGGTTAACCGACAGAGTTAAAATCTTGTTATCGGTAAAATGTTGATATCCATTAAAGGTGATTTTTACTGAACTTGTCGGTTAAACGAGGAATAGGTCGTTAAAAACTGTAATGGCTGGGCCTGTCGGTAAAACCGATTGGTTAACCGACAGAGTTAAAATCTTGTTATCGGTAAAATGTTGATATCCATTAAAGGTGATTTTTACTGAACTTTTCGGTTAAACGAGGAATAGGTCGTTAAAAACTGTAATGGCTGGGCCTGTCGGTAAAACCGATTGGTTAACCGACAGAGTTAAAATCTTGTTATCGGTAAAATGTTGATATCCATTAAAGGTGATTTTTACTGAACTTGTCGGTTAAACGAGGAATAGGTCGTTAAAAACTGTAATGGCTGGACCTGTCGTTAAAACCGATTGGTTAACCGACAGAGTTAAAACCTTGTTATCGGTAACATGTTGATATCGCTGAAAGGTGATGTATTACTGAACTTGTCGGTTAAACGAGAAATAGGTCGATAAAACGGTAATGGCTGGACCTGTCGGTAAAACTAGTTGGTTAACCGAAAGAGTTTTTTAGTGAATAGATACTTATGTGTGTAATTATGAAAATGGTGTTTATGTGCAAATAATTATATAAAGATTAAAACACAAAGCTATAACGATTGAACTAGATGTGCGAATTCTTTTCGAAAAGGCATCAAATGCAAGGAACTTTGACCTTAATTTTCAAAATTTTGTTAAATCCTCCATAATCCCTCCAACGATATCAGGAACGGCCTTAGATGCAAGGAATTTAATTCCATTTTTCAAGATTTCCATAGGGTTCAGTCCGTCCAAATCGCTTGCTGTTCGGAAAGACCTGATTGCAAGGAAATCAAATCAAATTTTCAAATGCCCCAAACCGTATTCACTAGATGTGCGAATTCTGTTCGGGAACCCTGACCTAATTTTCAAAATGTTCTTGGAGTAGGCCTACAATGCCTCCAAACCCTCTTCAAATGTGATGTCGTTCTCTAAGCGAATTCTGTTCGGAAGACATCAGATGCAAGGAACTCGGACCTAATTTTCAAAATTTTCTTGGAGTAGGCCTACAATGCCTCCAAACCCTCTTTAAATGTGAGGTTGTTCTCTAAGAGAATTCTGTTCGGAAAGGCATCAGATGCAAGGAACTCGGACCTAATTTTAAAAATTTTCTTGGAGTAGGCCTACAATGCCTCGAAACCCTCTTCAAATGTGAGGTCGTTCTCTAAGAGAATATTCTGTTCGGAAAGGCATCAGATGCAAGGAACTCGGACCTAATTTTCAAAATTTTCTTGGAGTAGGCCTACAATGCCTCGAAACCCTCTTCAAATGTGAGGTCGTTCTCTAAGAGAATATTCTGTTTGGAAAGGCATCACATGCAAGGAAATCACCCTGATTTTCAAAATTTTCTTTGGGTTCAAACCCCTTCAAATCTTAACCCCCCCCCCCCCCCCCTAGTTTTCATTTGCTTTTCTACAGCCATGTGAATATATATGATTTAGTGCCAGTTGGGTTTTGTCCTCTGAAAACCACGTGTTCGTCGGTAAAACATGGACCTTACACCCCCCCAGTCAAATTGGTCACGCTACGCCCCTGAAATATTATATTGGACTTTTATTTTTATCTCTAACATCCCGTATTCGATATTGTCAGTTTTCGTGAAGTCGTAAATGTAAATTCGGCGATTCTTGTTCTAATAAAAGCTGGAAACGATTGGTTGCGATATCATTTACAATGTTGAGTTGATTGAGGCGGTCAGTCAAGAGTTCAATCAATATACATCAGTGTGGAATGTGTTGAAGTAATGCGATACCAATTTGTTCTGTAGTTTAAGGTTGAATCGGTTTTACTGATTTACCTTAACCTTTCCTTCCCACCTATTCTTTTACGTCGATTTATTCCCTACTCTCATTTTTCCGATTTATCATTGCTAACGACATATTAAAATTTATCTAAAAAGCAGTTAAGCGATTACTAGTAACTGTCGTTGCGTCTCACTCATGTCAAAAAAGGTTCTGATGGTATCCGACTTTCAAAACCTTCACCAAAATATGCATGAATATTATTTTTCATAACTGACTTTATGATGTAAATATCTGCCTAAAAATAGGATTCATTTTAATCCATTTTTTAATAGACCTACAAACCGTATGAAATAATTAGTAACAACACAGACAATGTGTATTGATTGGATATTTCATAAGGTCAACTAAACTCAAGCACGTATATTGTTTAACCTTTACAGCAGAAATTCCTGGAAGTCGACATTCCTATTGATAATGGGGCTTTTTTTTACTATCTCAAACATAATACAAAATAAGATCCATCTTCAATGATCAGGTAACCGTTTACCATTGCAATAATGATTTAAATGTTCATTTACATTTCTCCCGTTCAAGGGAACTGTTTCCTTGGCAAAAACCATTTGGCCCATTTGACCCTCGAAGTTGCTTTATTGAAAGCCTCTTTTTAACATCTTTTGACAGAACAAGCTGTATACTTAATTTTAGTGCACTATAGGCTACACTTTTAATTGTAAGTCGTAGTAAATACAACATAATGTTCTGATCCGGGTATCAGCACGTGAAAAAAAAAACTTGTTTTTGACACACACATCGTATTTTTTGTGAAGTGTTGAATGACAACATCATTATTTACATGAAGTTCAAGTTGACACAAGTATATCAAATTTAGTTAAGTCTGATATAGCTTATATACTTTAAATTTATTTTCATTCCTTATTTATAAATCTAATGATAAAAGAAATATTTTATACTGAAGCCACAATCATATTGAAAAATAGCGATGCCCCATCTTAATACGCCCACTTTTGTAATGGCAGCCAAGTTGTCCGGGAGGTCGGCAAGAACTATCAGTAAATGAAACATCTGTCGAAAACCGTGCCATCAAGAATGTTTACAAAATTGAACGATTTTTGAGTGTTTACAACTACAAGTTAACAAGGGCAATAACCCATGAAATAGTTTTCAATTCGTCTGATTTTCAATAGGGTTCATCCTTGGGTGATTACAAACACTCACAGCAAGTTTCATAAAAATCCACCAAGAAACCAGCTCTCTATCGTGTCCACAACTTTGAGAGAGTAACCGGCTGAAAAATTAAAGAACAAGGGCAATAACTCATAAATATTTTTTCGAGGTTTCTGACATTCAATAGGGTTTATCCTAATGTCAATACAAACACTCATACCAAGTTTCATCAAAATCCATCAAGAAACCAGCTCTGGTGTCAACAACATATTTTCAAAAGCAAGGGCAATAACCCAGGAAATATTTGTCGATTCGTCTGATTTTCAATAGGGTTCATCCTTGGGTGATTACAAACACTCACAACACTCACAGCAAGTTTCATAAAAATCCATCAAGAAACAAGCTCTCTAACGTGACCACAACTTTGTTAAAGGCTGGAAAATTAACGCGTTTTAAAGAACCAGGGCAATAACTCATTAAATATTATTTCGATGTTTCTGATTTTCAATAGGGTTTATCCTAATGTCAATACAAACAGAGAAACGAGCTCTCTATGGTGTCCACAAGATATTTTCAAAAGCAAGGGCAATAACCCATGAAATATTTTTCGATTCGTCTGATTTTCAATAGGGTTCATCCTTGGGTGATAACAAACACTCACAGCAAGTTTCATAAAAATCCACCAAGAAACCAGTTCTCTAACGTGTCCACAACAATTGTGGACAGACAGGCGGACAGACGGACAGACAGGGGCTACTACAATATACGCCCACATTAATGTGTGGGCGTATAAAAATAGAAGTATATATTTACCCTTTCTTAGGTACATGTATATGGTTATGCTCAAAACAAATAGAAAGAAAAGATTCGATATGTTCAAAGCAATAGGTTAGACAATTAGAAAAAACAGTTCTATATTTTGAATCTCTACCCCGAAAGATGTTCTCCTCCCCTCACAATATGCAGCCTGTTCTCTGTAGGTAACCTTCAGTTCCAAGAGGCTGGTGACGCTAAAGTGTAAAAAGGCTCAGACGGTCATGACAAGAGACAAGTTTATAATAAATACATCAATTCTTTAATAACACTATACACAACAAAACTTCAACAATATACTTTTATAACTTCAAACATTTAAGGTTCGACAAGTTAAATCAAGCTTTGAAGGTAGCTTATTTTTAGCCTTCAAACAAAACAAAAAAAATGGACTTTCGGAATTACGAACAATTTTGTTTCTGATGACGTAAACGAACCCCAGTTAATGTTAATTAAACTTAATTTTGACAGATTCTGGATACACAAATATTTTTCTTGCGCTGAAAAAAGGGGCATTACCAATAAGGTAAATACACTCCTCTCTTAAAAGGCCATATTAAATTCAATTTCACTCTACATAAACACAACATAAAAATCACATTAAACTTCCTCTAAAATATATAGCTTAATAATAAAATAGTATTTAAATATTAGTTCAATATAATCTGATTAAATTCAACTTTCATTCTCTCTCCTATTGCGTGAAGTGAGCCCCCACATCTCCCCTAAATCCCCCCTTTTGTTGATAACATCATTCGAAGAATCAAATATCCATTTCTTTTGCAAAACTAATATTGAAATTGATGTATTCCTTATACATATATCAGGCGTTTCGGAGAGAATTTGTGGATTATTAAAATAATAGTATCAGTTAATACAAAATGCTTCCAATGACACAACTAATATCCTTGCAACGGATCGTGGGAAAAGATGCCCATGTATACTTTCCGGTTAGAGATATTGGAATTCCCAAATAAATTCTATCTATGCTTATAGATCAACAACGAATCAAATTTTAAACATTAATACTAACATGTGGGAGGATGATCTCGATACAAAAGAGTTTTTTTTATGAATCACAAACCACGAGGTTTTCAAGTATCTTCCGTGTCTTGTACAACAATCTGACTAAGTCAGATAACAAAACACAATCATCTCTTTTACATAATAATAATTACATGGATTTCTTTAAATATCACTGTTCTCAATTAAGCAATACAGATGTAGAAAAGCAGGAAGTAAAACTCCATTCATTTAATTTCTTTAAATATCAGTAAGAACAAAAATAATCCCCTTTTCACCTTCACTATAATGTCAAGCTATTACGAATTTATGTGATACAAGAAAGGCTGTCATTGGAGTAATTGTATTGTTTGACAGTTTGACATTGTGAAGATGTTTCTCAATAAGTATTCAAACTTAAACTTTATATCTTGTAGGTTATTTCAAGACGATTTGTGTATTAATTAGGATATTTTTTCTAAACAACAACATATAAGGGTCCAAGTGAAACTGAAACACATGTTCAAGTCAAGAGCGAGCTTTAATCAGGTAAAATCCTTGAAGAAGATGCTGACTCTAGTCCAGATTAAGATAATTCTGTCAACCTCGTATATAACACTATAAATATTACATCAAAAATAATTATCACAATCAGCCTTCTATTTATTAATTAATAATTTCACTAATTACCATATGATTCATGATGAAATAATCTAAATAACTCACAGTCCAGACACAAGTTGTTAATTCCACTAATTAAATAGTCTTAATCAACGATATGCAATATTTAAATATATAATACAATAATCATATAATATGCTATTATATCATAGTTTTTATAACAAACATTCCATAATTGGACCAATATGAGCTATCATTAATCCATTTCAGACAATGAGCCTTTAAGGCTTCCAAATGGAAATTGTACGTAATTTACGGTATTAATTCGCGACTAATAACTGGTGTATTTGGAAAATGGGCTGAAAGTTGAACACATACATAATATGTTGAAAACGTTGAGGTGCTGGAGAACTCCCAATCTTGAGGGTGGAGAATTCTCTGAAGCTGACTCCAGTATTACTGTACGCCATGAGTTTTGATACTTTCATCAAATAGAACAACTAATGTTCCATACTCCGACGTTCAATATCTATATCTGCATTCATATTGAACATACAGGGCGCTGCTGGACATCTGGGAGAGTTGTGGGTCCAATTATGGAATATCTAGGTAAATTAAGGAATACAAATTATATTCTAGATAAAATTCAACAGAGACTAGAGTAAGTTTCATATAACTTCGTACTTGAGGAGATATAAATCTATTAAGACAGTATATATAAGACAGATTAGTCATGATCTTTTCAAATTACAGTTGGTATTATCAATTGAACAAATAAATGGGATAAACAGTCATAAAATATTCAATTTAGAATATAGTCAAGGGGTAAAACCTTGATCTCTACAAAAAAAATTGTTATCAGTAGGCATATTGCTCATATATTAGAATTAGAAATAGCAATACGATAGCAACACCACTATTATATCAAATAAACACCCCCACAATATATGATATAGTTGCCAATGGTATCCACCTCCTATATTACAGTGACCCACTACAAGTGTGTTGAAAGTATACAATTTCAAAGAGAATCTATAATGGCATTTTCTCTGGGAATAATCCAAGACTTTCAAGGTCAACCTGACATCAGACATAAAATCTTTTTAACAACACGAGTCATTTTAATTCTATTCTAGGCATTTTGATTCATATCTTGACTCGAATTCCATTAACAATGTGAATTCTAAGAAATATACCATGCCACACCTTATCTAGAGATACATGCAATGCCAGTTCAAAAACCAGTTTTAACTATATTCCTTTGAAGCAGGACTTCTGACAAGTTTGAAATTACTGGTACATAAAACATGATTATGAACATGGGTATTTGACAGAATAACAAGGTCCATTAAAAAAATGCTTCATATAGGCTAAAAAGAAATAATCTTTACTGGCTTTAGTAACAAATTTACAAATATTTTGAAAGATCAATATATCAAAGTCGTAAATAAGAGTTGAAAAGTAAATGGTAAAAAAAAAGCTGTCGTGGACCTTAAAGCAAATTGAACAATCAATCATAACATGTAATTAAATACATTCTAATTTATACTGATAGGACATACATGTATATGTAGAGTAATAAGCTTATACCAATGTATCCTACTAATAAATATGTCTTATCATGATTACTAATTATTATCAAGGTCAACGGTCATATTTTGGGCAAGTTAGACTCAAGCCTGAGAAAATAAAAAGCCAAGAGATTAAAGGGTAATGAAGGACATGTTCATTAGCCAAAAAACATAGGCCAAATATGTCTAATGGTAAGCTTGATAACACATTGTTTATTGTGTTACAAACATAAGAAGGAACACTGACCTTCTAAGACAATAGGGCAATATAAAACATACAATATAGGCTTTGTTTTTTTTAACTATTTTCAGACATTACCCAAAATAACTGACTTAAATTACTAGTTTTAACTATGATGTTATATTTAAGAAGAATGATCTCCCACCAAAGTCAGACATTTGTAATTGTTTTGGAACTAGTCTGAATTGACTGAACACACTGTAACTGAGATTACTATTTTTCATGAAATCTATTTTGTATTTCTGTAATAGCCTTTCCTAAATTACTTTTTGACTTACTTACAAAATTCATTTATGATGATTCCATGCATTTAATTTGAATATAAGTTTTTTTGGTGTCAACATAATCTAAATACTAAAGTCATGCATGAATTACCGGAAATGATCAAATTGCCTTATGACAAGATTTAAAGTAGACCTGTACAACATAATGACCTGACATTTTAAAATGTGAATATTAAAATAACCAAAGTAAAAAAACTTCCTAAATGGAAAAGTTTTGCTCAAATTTAAATAACGAAAGCCAAAATGAATCAGTCAAAATCATATGAAATTACACACTATTTCTGTTTCATATATCCTGTTGTATTTCCTATCTATACCAGTATAGTCCTATCATTTTGCTCACAATATATTGTTTAACAATAATTCTAGGAATAGTCCTGGTATACTATGACATTGTAATAACAGAAGGAAGGTTATACATATATATATGGAAGCTTACATCAGTGGTTTTATCACTGTACATGTATATCAAACCAGTCTAATTAAAATCAGTCCCTAATTTTGTTTCGTTGGTTTTTTTTTTAAATCCGTTTTTTTAACCACTACATTAGGGTCTGAGAACGAGACGCTGTAACAGCCGTTCACGTTAACTTTGACCTAACCTTGATAAAAATGACCTGTGAATTGTTAATGCCTTGAACTTCACAAATATGCATATACAAACTGTTAAAAACTATTCCAGGAATCTTACAATATTAAAAAGAAGACTCATATAGACTTTATCCTATCAATTCAAGCGTTCTGTTCTAAACTGAACTTAAATTCAACTGTGATTTGAGGTTACAATACAGAAAGGTTTGATACAACATCAAAAGTCCTCAAATTCAAGAAATATTTGACACAGTGCCAATCTTTTCCATCAACAAAAATAAAAGTAAACATTTCTGTAGGCATGAATCAGACAAACAATTTTGAATAATTTTCATTTCAATGAAGCTTTTAAAGGGTCAGCATAACCAGTTGTTTAAGCATCAACAGTTGAGAAGTTTATCAACTAAGACTTCTACCACATTTTCAGCAAAGCAACACCTACAGTCATTGATTTCAGACACCATAGTCTACGATGGTATATTTCAACACCTTTCAAAACCCAGCCAAGAAGCACAACACCAATTCAAGAATTCCAACTAAATTCAGATTCTTACACATCTAAAAATGTCCATCCAGTAACATGATCTATAGAAAGACTATAAGCACATCCAAATAAATTAAGAGGTATTTTACATACGGTATATAAAAACAACACTTTGGTCCCTTCGTGTCTTTTCATTTCATGACTTTTGAGTTAAAATGGCCCCTAAAGTTAAAACACCTATTGCTCCAGCTGCAAATCCACATATCTTACGAAAAGACGTCCAGGGGCTATCGTTTCGCCTTTCAGGTTCTCTGTCGTAAAATGCAACAAATCCTTGCTGAAAATATAAAGTCATAAGATATCAAATCACAAAATTAGATATTAACAGTACAGTTGTAATAAATATTAAGGACCATCAGGAATACGGTTATTGAAACTTTAAACCTTCTCACATTTTTTATTCATTGAATAAGCTTATGGATGCCAAAATAGGGAAAATTTTGTTTATGTTGAATCAAAAGAAAAATTTCTCTTAAAATATAGGAAAAATTTTAATTATAATAAAATATATACCCGGTGTATACAATCATTTTTGGGATACAGGAACTAGAACTATTTTAGCTTGAATTAAGAAGAACAATGGTCAGTAGGGAATCCATAAGTGTAAGACAACATCTATTCTAGTTGCTCTATTCTAGAGAACTAATACACACAAAGGTGAGTTAAACATCTGTCCATTTCACCTGACTGACCTTGCCACTTGTAGTTTACACTTAACGTATAGACCTACAGCCTGTACAGTAGTAAGGTATCAACAACAGTATGGTACCGTTCCCCTAACATAGAAATGATAGAACTAATTACCCATGAGTTGTGTGAATCTATCCATGGTTTTAAATCATTATCACAGTATGTAGTAACCCAATCCACAACATTATCTACCACATTAGGCATATTTTTTTCAACACATTGAACACATATTGAACCTCCAAATGTAAACAAAGCGACAATTCGTCCCCAATTCACACCATCACTAAATAATTCACTCACGACTGATCTAAAAGTCTGGTAAGCTATTCCTGGAGTTATTTCTAATTGATTTACCATGTCCTCAAATTGAGACCTATACCTATCTTCAAATTCGTCCGCTAAACTTCGCATTGTTAAGCAAATCCTGCTCGGCCCACCCTCAATCACGGGTCCATTCCGCCATCTATATCCATTCTTTCTTAATCTGTAATTCACATAGTCTTGGACAATATTCCTTGACAGCTCCTGTGCCATTCTAAACGTGTTTCATTCACCTCTTGTCAAAACCTCCATCCATACCGACTTGTGATAGATAATGTATGCAGATTTTTTCACAAGAAATAATTAGATCTACAACCACTCACAACAACAGCCATTAATAAGATAGATAAAAGGTCAAGGCCGTTTCGAATTACCAGACACTTTCAGTGAAAATCATTATAAATGAAGCCGCGTTCATCAAGTCAGGAACCATTTAAAGAGTCAAACATTATGATAATCAGCCGGTATGCGCACAGGCTAACTCATCGATTTATATACGTTATTTTTTTCAAATAATAAAACCCAAGCATGAACGATCTCAACGGCAAACCAATTAAATCTTGAAATCCATATATAAACACATTGGCATGATTGCATAATGGTAGTGCAGCTAGAACTTTTCATATATCAATCAATAAACATGTTTTTGGCAACGCAAAAACCTTCATTTAAAAGTTGTTTGTTGTGCAAAGGGTTTGATAGTAGGCCCAGTGTGAGCATGCCGGTATTATAAGCCTATAATAGGAAACAGTTATAACTGACTAGGCCTATCTATATCAATTATAAACGCCTCCGTTACTGATTCACTGAAGAAAAGGGTATACCTTCAAATGTAGACATAGCATCAATAGTCATAAAAGCTATTTAAGGGGAAATTTTTAATACTTTTTATCACTATTTCGTATAGCCTAACGATTTAACCCAATCATATTGTATATGGGAGAATATCTTAATGAAAATTAATTTTCTGGGAAATACAGTAATGGAACAAGGGACAAAACTCTTATATTTTCCTAGTATTTTTTCTCAGACTACAATTAAATAGAAAATTTTCTGCTCTGATTTGTTATAGAAAAGGCGTTTATATAGTCGTTCTGATTGGGAAATGATCTTGGTCAAGTTTGAATTTGATAATTTTCTATAAAAGGTTTTTAAGTTATTGCACTTGACTTTGTAAAATTTTAATAGTTTGATCATAGGAATTCGGTGAACTTTATTCAGTTCTGATATAATAAAATTCGAGGGCGTACGTTACTTTCCCTTGCAAGCCCTGGTTAAATGAATATAGGCCTACTATTAAATTGCTTAATCATCTATTTGTACTTTTAAAAGATAACACTTAGTACATATGTGTCTGTCTATGTGTGCACATTGCACATTGTACACGGTGTCTTTACACAGATATGTGAACAATGTAGGCATCTACACACTGCTATGTGTGGAGGTGTCTGCAAACTAGTATGTACGCAAAGAATGGATCTGCACACAGCTATGTAGTCACGGGAGGTGTCTGATCACTGCTATGTAGTCACGGGAGGTGTCTGCTATGTAGTCACGGGAGGTGTCTGCTATGTAGTCACGGGAGGTGTCTACTCACTGCTATGTAGTCACTGCTATGTAGTCACGGGAGGTGTCTGCTCACTGCTATGTGCGCTCGGAGGTGTCTACTCACTGCTATGTAGTCACGGGAGGTGTCTGCTCACTGCTATGTAGTCACGGGAGGTGTCTACTCACTGCTGTGTAGTCATGGGAGGTGTCTACTCACTGCTATGTAGTCACGGGAGGTGTCTGCTCACTAGTAGTCACGGGAAGTGTCTGCTCACTGCTATGTAGTGACGGGAGGTGTCTGCTCACTGCTATGTGCGCTCGGAGGTGTCTACTCACAGCTATGTAGTCATGGGAGGTGTCTACTCACTGCTATGTAGTCATGGGAGGTGTCTGCTCACTTCTATGTAGTCACGGGAGGTGTCTACTCACTGCTATGTAGTCACTGCTATATAGTCACGGGAGGTGTCTACTCACTGCTATGTAGTCATGGGAGGTGTCTGCTCACTGCTATGTAGTCAAGGGAGGTGTTTACTCACTGCTATGTAGTCACGGAAGGTGTCTGCTCACTGCTATGTAGTCATGGGAGGTGTCTACTCACTGCTATGTAGTCATGGGAGGTGTCTACTCACTGCTATGTAGTCATGGGAGGTGTCTGCTCACTGCTATGTAGTCAAGGGAGGTGTCTACTCACTGCTATGTAGTCAAGGGAGGTGTCTGCTCACTGCTATGTAGTCAAGGGAGGTGTCTGCTCACTGCTATGTAGTCACGGGAGGTGTCTGCTTTCAAAAGTAGTGTATAATAATTAATGATATGCCTTACCTACCCACTCGACGGCAGGTTTTATCTGACTATGCCTTACTAAATTTATATACGTTATCAATTCAGGTCATATAACTGGATATTTAGTTTATAAAATCATTGCATGAAAGCACCATTTACATAATATATTTGTTTAGCATTTTGGCATACAGGTAAATATCATTTAAACACTGCATTCAATATGAAATAACTTTATGCAGGCATAGTTGACCATATAAAGGTAAAACCAGAAGAATATTTAGACTTGATTTATCAGTCTCCTAATCATAAACGTTCACTGAGTGAGTCTTGATAATCAAGACACCGATAAATCTAAATAGATTAGAAATTGTATAACTGTTAAGTTAGTGGCTATTATGGGATTTTCATTTTTATCTGACATCAGTGTCATGAAAATGTTTCAAATAATAGCATTGTTAGTGACAGTGATTTTACTATGTATAACTGCTACAGCCGAGGTAGTTGATAGTGAATTAAAACTTGTGTTTACAGTGAGTGATATTACCTGTATTATATTTAATATATGGACCGCTATTTTGGACAAAATATACAATAGTATGCATAAGCATAAGCATAAGCAAATGAGGTCTACTATTAAATAATTCCAGACAAATGCCACCCAAATTCCCCCCCCCCCTTCCCTTCCCTTTTTTATTGTCCGACTGTTGTCAGAACCCTTTGAGCCCCCCTTTCTCTTAATCCTGGATCAGTAAACACCCCTTATGAAAATTTTAACAGTGTCAAAACTTAAAAAACTGATGTCAGATTATGTTATTTCAATATAGGCCTATAGTTTCTTTATTTGGATGTGGTACTTGATTGTTTTATTAGTATCTTTGTCTGTTTTCAGGTATTTCGTCATGGGGATCGCAGTCCAATAGAAATTTACCCAAAAGATGATTATAAGGAAGAACAATGGCCAATGGGATTGGGAGAACTCACAGATGTAAGAGAATATAGGCTACATTTTGAGTGAGATCATGACAGAAACATGATAAAAAACGTGATACCACATAGATTTACAAATTTAAAACTGAAAAGTACAGTTTGATTTAAAGTGTTGTTCGAGCCAAATATGACTGGTATATTCAGCACTTTAGGTGTGTTAACCTGTATTCCTTTGTTTCAGTTAGGTAGAAGAGAAGCTTATCATCTCGGAGAGTTTTTTCAACAAAGATACAAAGAAAGTTTAAAACTAGATAATGACTTTAAACCCAATTCTCCAGAGGTATTTGTTTGTATTCTGCTTGTTAATAAAAATCGGTAGGAGCTAAACAATTTGTTTAAAACAGTCATTTTATACTTATAGGCCCTACATTTAAGTTTCAGTTTAGATAACATTAATGACACTGATAGTCTTTATTCATGTGATCATGTCAATATTCAAGTCTTTAAGGCTGAGAGACTAAACCTGATTATGTTAAAGGGGTTGTAAAGAGGATTCTAGCCTTTATGTGTACGAATATACCAAATAAAAGTTTGAAGTGCCTCTTGTACACATATAAAGGCTGGAAACCGATCCCTTTACAATCCCTTTCACTTTACATGTAGATAGTTAAATGTTGTTTTTTTTATTCAAAGTGACTACACAGTAGAAAATGATTATTGTTTTGCTTTCAAATTTTAAATTTTTTCAGTTCTATATTAGAACCACAGCAAAGACTAGGACAAAGCTATCAGCCATGTATTTCCTAGCCGGATTTTATGGTGAAGATATCTCACATGTTACAAAGAAAGAAAAAGAATTTCAGAAGAAATATAATGTTCCATCTGTTTCACTAGAAGAAGATCAAGTATGATATTTAAAGTTAGGTTTACTGTTAAAATTCAAGATCCACTTTACTTAGCGGTCTCAGTGGAATTGCCATATACTGTATTTTGAAACAAATGTCTTGTTACATTTTTATAGGTTTTGAAAATCTGACTCTGTTTTGAAAAATTATAACTTTATGAAGTTAATATAACAAGGATTTTCCCTCGAATGTAAATAAGAAATTCACTTCATATTTTTTCCAAATGCATGTTAATTATTAGCCAGTGAGAAACAAGTCTTACATCTTTTTTGATTTGTATTTTAATGTATGTTTTTTTTAATGAAAATGTGTTATATTTTTACACGATCTCATATCTATTATCAAATATATTTTTAGTTATTATCTAAAACTACTTGTACAAAAGCAGATGATTTATTAAAAAACTGGAAAACAACATCCAGAGAATATAAAAGGTTTATGAAGCACAATGCAGTAAGTAACATTTACTGTTATATTTTATTTTTTAACCATTATGTTCTGTCTTACTTTGGTTCAGTACTTAAAGGGATTGTAAAGAGTATTTCTAAACTTTGTATGTGTATCGGGGACACTGATAGCATCAATTTGCGCCGACGTCTGTGGTTCTTGCAATTCCACTTAAGCTAACGCGTTTTATGACGTCAATTTATATGCATGGTGATTTTGTATGAACTGGTATTGGATCCTCTGTGCAAAGATTTAGGCCCAGATTACTGAATTCATGTAATGTATGATATTAGGTAGAGGATTTAAATGCATGAATTTTTTATTTATTCCAATCGTGTTCTACAATAAGTGTTCTGATTAAAAAGCAACATTTGTCATAGCAAATGTTCTATTTAAAGATATATTCCCTTATTTTCATTTATTCATATATTTATATACCAAAATTGGACCACTAATACTTATATAAATAGAAAGTAGAGATGTTCTAATGACTGGGAAAAATACCAGTTTGTATCACAAGTCCATAATTCACTAGCTAATTATAACGCATATTTCATTGTTAGTACCCTTAAAAATTTTCCCTACCCTCCTAACAAGTCTCGATTGTTAAGTCTCGATCGTTAAGTCTCTTTTGATTTGTTGATTCGGATAAGTTAAAGAGACCTAACAACTGCGAGTAGTCACATGATCAAACATGGAGTCTAAATTTAGCGTTTCAAAGCGAGTTGAGTCAAATGGATTTTCAAGCCTCTCTATGTCCATGTACGGTTTATTAACTTATGAATACATGGATTATTCATTAGAAACCTTGATTAATCAATTAGTAAACTTGATTTTACCCTAAAACAATGAGAAAACCCATCTTTAATAATGTATATTTCAGGATACATTTATGTTGATGGCTTACACAGGTTGGTCTGATCATGAACAGATGAACAGAGTTATAAGTAATATTTATATTGAGGTGTGTGTTATTAGTTATTGAGTTATCTAATACTATAAATTTGGATACAAAAAGATGTTGTATTTGTCAATTAATGGGGAGAGAATCTTTCAAAACTTATATAATCAATAAACATGACCACAAACATTGTACCGGTAATACTTCAAACGGTCTCCATGAAAGTTACGCTAGCGCTCTGCAACATATCACGGTAATGAACGGCATAATTGATGAACAGATAGTCACAATCTAACATTAAATGCACGAGCATGTGTCAGAATATTCCCCAAATATTCTACAGCTATGAACTATATTTATGTTGCTACGTTACAAGCAAAGGGTAAAGGGTTGAATAAAGAGTCTTGCGCATTAAGACACAACGTCTGTAATTGGTCAGACAGATTATGGTTTACGGAAACAATTGCCCATTTGTAGGCCTATTACTTCTATATCCAAAATATAATTCTGAAGAAACAAATTGACTATTATGTGAAATGTCATGTCATTAATGTGATTATTTTCAGAGGAAACATAATCTCAGTCAGCCAGATTGGGTGGAGAATAATATTGATACTTTAATGAAGTATTTCGATGATTTTAAAAAGTTTTTATCTCCTACTCAACAACTTCTTAAGATAAATACTGGTATGTAATAATCTAATATTTGTTTTAAATTATGTGACAATTTATTTTGACATATTATAACTTAAGAGTTATATTTTACAATTGGTTTATTTCAGGTCCTTTAATGTCTCAGTTGATCAAAACAATTGAAGATAAAATACACAAAGAGTCTAAACAAAAAATGATATTGTTTTCTGCAGTAAGTAAAGTACCTTTCACTTTATATAGATACAGCTTTATGGAACAACAATCACTGGTTAAAGTTTCATGCAACGTTTCGACGTGTTTCCCCCGTCGTCTTCAGGCATATAATGATAAAAGTGATAGGCAAAGGTATATATACATTCAGCTATTATCATAAAGAAAACACAGGACATAAAAAGTGGTTTATTAGTACATATATAACTTAAATTGATACAAAAACAGGCATGATTACTAAAATAACATACATATACTAATAGAAAAAGATTCACTTAACTAAATTGAGTGAAAGGTGACTAAAGATTAAATAAACAACAACAGTTATTTGTTAAACCAATTTATTAGAGAAAGGGGAAAGTTGGGTAAAACTGGGGGTTAAAATGTTTTATTAATAAGATAAATGAATACATGAATATGAATATAAAGATTACAGTTGAATAAGTTTATCATATGCATGGGAAAAGCGCAAGCCTTCATCTCTGTTTAGGTCTGGCTGGTATCTTCTGATGTTGATGGCTTCATGGAGTCTTCTGGTTTTATCGATATGCTTGTTGATTGCCAATACCTTGGTGTTGTCAAAATTAATTTTATGCCCCGTCTTTCTTCCCATGGCAAGGTGTTCAGCCACAATGGATGTTTCGTTACTTGGCTTGTCATGATGCTCTTTGAGTCGTACGTCAAGGGGTCTTTTAGTTTCCCCTATATATGTACTACCACACGAGCATTCAACTTGGTAGACACATCCTTTGGGTTTTTGGTTGTTGGTGGGGTTAGATTTACCGTTGGCCTTGAGCACATCTTTAATTGTTGTGTTACCAGAGAAAACTGTTTCAATACCAACTGACTTCTTTAGGATCTTCTTGATTTGGTACGATGCCTTCCCAATAAAGGGAATAACTATGCGGGTAGGTGGTCTGTTAGGCTTAGGCTGTTGGTTGGTTTGTTTAGCCATCAGTGTTGATCTTATGGCTTCATGAACAAAAGTAGCAGGATAGTTATTGTGCCAGCAGAATACATTCTTGATGTGTTGTAGTTCTTGTTGGAAATATTCTGGGTCACAAATCCTTTTTGCTCTTCTGACCAATGCTGTAATGGCTGCCCGTTTAACATGTTGGGGGGTGTTAGAGTGGAAATTAACATACTGATCTGTATGTGTCGGTTTCCTGTACACACATGTC
This sequence comes from Lottia scabra, assembly GCA_029955415.1. NCBI lineage: Eukaryota > Metazoa > Mollusca > Gastropoda > Lottiidae > Lottia > Lottia scabra. The sequence continues at coordinate 753,546 of JARJEI010000052.1, read as the reverse complement.
TTTAACTGACCTCCTAACCGTGTTATTCGTACATCTAGGAAAGGTATTGAGTTGTTTTCTTCGGCTTCCATTGTAAACTTAATCCTTGTATGCTGGGCATTAAGATGCTGTAGAAGTATTGTTGGGTCATCTTCTTCTCTGAGCATAACGAAGGTATCATCAACTTTCCGGAACCAGCAGATAGGAGTGATTGGTGAAGTCGCCATGGACTTTAATTCGAAGTCTGTCATATAGATTTCAGTAATCAGTGGTGACAGGGGACTTCCCATTGGTAGACCGTGGATTTGTTCATAGATCTCATCACCCCATGTGAAATAGGTAGATGACATGCACATCTGAATGAGGTCGACGATGCTGTCTGTAGAGAGTGTGGTATCTAGTGGTGTGTCTAATTTAGATATTTTATCTCTTATGATACTCAGCACATCTTTACATGGGACATTGGTGAATAAGTCGACAACATCATAAGAGTACATTTTCCCTATGTTCTGTAGTTCTTTTAGTTTGGTAACAAATTCTTCTGAGTCTTTGATGAAGGAGTTAGCTGTTTTCCCCAGAGGTGCCAAGATTCTGCTTAGGTGTTGGGCGACGTTATAAAAGACTGAATCCCGAGAGCATATGAGTAGCCGAGCCTTAATTGGGTTTTTATGAATTTTAATTGTTGCTCTGGCATATGGTGGACGTGGGTGTCGGCTTGATCTCAGTTTAAATTTAAGTTGATTGGTTATTTGGTTACTGGATTCAAGTTCATTAAGCTTTTTGTCCAACCTGTCTTTGTGGGTGCTCGTTGGGTTTTTGCGCAGTCTTCTGTAAGTTTTCGCATCACCTAATAGTTCTGTTACAGTTTCTTGGTACTCACGCTTATCCATGATGACTGTGGCTTTTCCTTTATCAGCAGGTAAAATGGCGATGTTATCATCTTTTCTGAGGTCCTGAAGTGCATCACTCTCAACTTTCGTCAAGTTCTTAGGTTGTGATTTGGTTTTAGAGAGGATATCTGTCACTTGGTGTTTCAGGTAGTTGATGTGTCCGCCTGGTGCTAATTGGTGTAGTCCACGTTCTATGTTGACGATGAAGTCATCATGGTTTTGAAGTTTGGTTACTGGGGAAAATTTCAATCCTCGAGATAAGACGTTAATCTGTTCATCAGTAAGGATTTTCTGGCTTAAGTTAATAACAGTTTTTGTGAGGTATTCATTCTTTTGGTTGTTGTTTGGTTTAGATGAATTCTCTGACTGGTTTTTCTGTTTTCTTAAGTTATAGAATTTGGTCTGTTGTGAGTTTTTAATTTTCTTGCCAAGAAGGTCACTAGTCTTCTCTTGCTTAGTTCTCAAGTCTTGGTAGTCATTGGTAGATAGAATATTTTTAACTTCTTGACACTGCTGTTCAATTTGGTTGGAGAGACGTTGTTTATGGTTTCTATGGTATTGGATTCGTTCCTTGACCAGAGCATGACTTGCTCTTTCTAGAATCTTATTGGCTGCTGATGAAATAACTGGCGAACGAAGGGATAACCCCTTAGGAATTAATTTATTGTCCCTACATCTTAGTAAAAAAGTTAAATTGTTGCTAGTTTGAATTAATTTACCTTCACTTTTTTCAATCCTGTTAATGAGTTTGTTTGCCACATCTCCATATTGATGACGAATAAAGTTTCTAAATGGCATTTAGCAATTGTAAGCACAATATATAGATACAGCTTTATGGAACAACAATCACTGGTTAAAGTTTCATGCAACGTTTCGACGTGTTTCCCCCGTCGTCTTCAGGCATATAATGATAAAAGTGATAGGCAAAGGTATATATACATTCAGCTATTATCATAAAGAAAACACAGGACATAAAAAGTGGTTTATTAGTACATATATAACTTAAATTGATACAAAAACAGGCATGATTACTAAAATAACATACATATACTAATAGAAAAAGATTCACTTAACTAAATTGAGTGAAAGGTGACTAAAGATTAAATAAACAACAACAGTTATTTGTTAAACCAATTTATTAGAGAAAGGGGAAAGTTGGGTAAAACTGGGGGTTAAAATGTTTTATTAATAAGATAAATGAATACATGAATATGAATATAAAGATTACAGTTGAATAAGTTTATCATATGCATGGGAAAAGCGCAAGCCTTCATCTCTGTTTAGGTCTGGCTGGTATCTTCTGATGTTGATGGCTTCATGGAGTCTTCTGGTTTTATCGATATGCTTGTTGATTGCCAATACCTTGGTGTTGTCAAAATTAATTTTATGCCCCGTCTTTCTTCCCATGGCAAGGTGTTCAGCCACAATGGATGTTTCGTTACTTGGCTTGTCATGATGCTCTTTGAGTCGTACGTCAAGGGGTCTTTTAGTTTCCCCTATATATGTACTACCACACGAGCATTCAACTTGGTAGACACATCCTTTGGGTTTTTGGTTGTTGGTGGGGTTAGATTTACCGTTGGCCTTGAGCACATCTTTAATTGTTGTGTTACCAGAGAAAACTGTTTCAATACCAACTGACTTCTTTAGGATCTTCTTGATTTGGTACGATGCCTTCCCAATAAAGGGAATAACTATGCGGGTAGGTGGTCTGTTAGGCTTAGGCTGTTGGTTGGTTTGTTTAGCCATCAGTGTTCATCTTATGGCTTCATGAACAAAAGTAGCAGGATAGTTATTGTGCCAGCAGAATACATTCTTGATGTGTTGTAGTTCTTGTTGGAAATATTCTGGGTCACAAATCCTTTTTGCTCTTCTGACCAATGCTGTAATGGCTGCCCGTTTAACATGTTGGGGGGTGTTAGAGTGGAAATTAACATACTGATCTGTATGTGTCGGTTTCCTGTACACACATGTCTTTAACTGACCTCCTAACCGTGTTATTCGTACATCTAGGAAAGGTATTGAGTTGTTTTCTTCGGCTTCCATTGTAAACTTAATCCTTGTATGCTGGGCATTAAGATGCTGTAGAAGTATTGTTGGGTCATCTTCTTCTCTGAGCATAACGAAGGTATCATCAACTTTCCGGAACCAGCAGATAGGAGTGATTGGTGAAGTCGCCATGGAATTAATTTAACTGCGCAAAAACCCAACGAGCACCCACAAAGACAGGTTGGACAAAAAGCTTAATGAACTTGAATCCAGTAACCAAATAACCAATCAACTTAAATTTAAACTGAGATCAAGCCGACACCCACGTCCACCATATGCCAGAGCAACAATTAAAATTCATAAAAACCCAATTAAGGCTCGGCTACTCATATGCTCTCGGGATTCAGTCTTTTATAACGTCGCCCAACACCTAAGCAGAATCTTGGCACCTCTGGGGAAAACAGCTAACTCCTTCATCAAAGACTCAGAAGAATTTGTTACCAAACTAAAAGAACTACAGAACATAGGGAAAATGTACTCTTATGATGTTGTCGACTTATTCACCAATGTCCCATGTAAAGATGTGCTGAGTATCATAAGAGATAAAATATCTAAATTAGACACACCACTAGATACCACACTCTCTACAGACAGCATCGTCGACCTCATTCAGATGTGCATGTCATCTACCTATTTCACATGGGGTGATGAGATCTATGAACAAATCCACGGTCTACCAATGGGAAGTCCCCTGTCACCACTGATTACTGAAATCTATATGACAGACTTCGAATTAAAGTCCATGGCGACTTCACCAATCACTCCTATCTGCTGGTTCCGGAAAGTTGATGATACCTTCGTTATGCTCAGAGAAGAAGATGACCCAACAATACTTCTACAGCATCTTAATGCCCAGCATACAAGGATTAAGTTTACAATGGAAGCCGAAGAAAACAACTCAATACCTTTCCTAGATGTACGAATAACACGGTTAGGAGGTCAGTTAAAGACATGTGTGTACAGGAAACCGACACATACAGATCAGTATGTTAATTTCCACTCTAACACCCCCCAACATGTTAAACGGGCAGCCATTACAGCATTGGTCAGAAGAGCAAAAAGGATTTGTGACCCAGAATATTTCCAACAAGAACTACAACACATCAAGAATGTATTCTGCTGGCACAATAACTATCCTGCTACTTTTGTTCATGAAGCCATAAGATCAACACTGATGGCTAAACAAACCAACCAACAGCCTAAGCCTAACAGACCACCTACCCGCATAGTTATTCCCTTTATTGGGAAGGCATCGTACCAAATCAAGAAGATCCTAAAGAAGTCAGTTGGTATTGAAACAGTTTTCTCTGGTAACACAACAATTAAAGATGTGCTCAAGGCCAACGGTAAATCTAACCCCACCAACAACCAAAAACCCAAAGGATGTGTCTACCAAGTTGAATGCTCGTGTGGTAGTACATATATAGGGGAAACTAAAAGACCCCTTGACGTACGACTCAAAGAGCATCATGACAAGCCAAGTAACGAAACATCCATTGTGGCTGAACACCTTGCCATGGGAAGAAAGACGGGGCATAAAATTAATTTTGACAACACCAAGGTATTGGCAATCAACAAGCATATCGATAAAACCAGAAGACTCCATGAAGCCATCAACATCAGAAGATACCAGCCAGACCTAAACAGAGATGAAGGCTTGCGCTTTTCCCATGCATATGATAAACTTATTCAACTGTAATCTTTATATTCATATTCATGTATTCATTTATCTTATTAATAAAACATTTTAACCCCCAGTTTTACCCAACTTTCCCCTTTCTCTAATAAATTGGTTTAACAAATAACTGTTGTTGTTTATTTAATCTTTAGTCACCTTTCACTCAATTTAGTTAAGTGAATCTTTTTCTATTAGTATATGTATGTTATTTTAGTAATCATGCCTGTTTTTGTATCAATTTAAGTTATATATGTACTAATAAACCACTTTTTATGTCCTGTGTTTTCTTTATGATAATAGCTGAATGTATATATACCTTTGCCTATCACTTTTATCATTATATGCCTGAAGACGACGGGGGAAACACGTCGAAACGTTGCATGAAACTTTAACCAGTGATTGTTGTTCCATAAAGCTGTATCTATATATTGTGCTTACAATTGCTAAATGCCATTTAGAAACTTTATTCGTCATCAATATGGAGATGTGGCAAACAAACTCATTAACAGGATTGAAAAAAGTGAAGGTAAATTAATTCAAACTAGCAACAATTTAACTTTTTTACTAAGATGTAGGGACAATAAATTAATTCCTAAGGGGTTATCCCTTCGTTCGCCAGTTATTTCATCAGCAGCCAATAAGATTCTAGAAAGAGCAAGTCATGCTCTGGTCAAGGAACGAATCCAATACCATAGAAACCATAAACAACGTCTCTCCAACCAAATTGAACAGCAGTGTCAAGAAGTTAAAAATATTCTATCTACCAATGACTACCAAGACTTGAGAACTAAGCAAGAGAAGACTAGTGACCTTCTTGGCAAGAAAATTAAAAACTCACAACAGACCAAATTCTATAACTTAAGAAAACAGAAAAACCAGTCAGAGAATTCATCTAAACCAAACAACAACCAAAAGAATGAATACCTCACAAAAACTGTTATTAACTTAAGCCAGAAAATCCTTACTGATGAACAGATTAACGTCTTATCTCGAGGATTGAAATTTTCCCCAGTAACCAAACTTCAAAACCATGATGACTTCATCGTCAACATAGAACGTGGACTACACCAATTAGCACCAGGCGGACACATCAACTACCTGAAACACCAAGTGACAGATATCCTCTCTAAAACCAAATCACAACCTAAGAACTTGACGAAAGTTGAGAGTGATGCACTTCAGGACCTCAGAAAAGATGATAACATCGCCATTTTACCTGCTGATAAAGGAAAAGCCACAGTCATCATGGATAAGCGTGAGTACCAAGAAACTGTAACAGAACTATTAGGTGATGCGAAAACTTACAGAAGACTGCGCAAAAACCCAACGAGCACCCACAAAGACAGGTTGGACAAAAAGCTTAATGAACTTGAATCCAGTAACCAAATAACCAATCAACTTAAATTTAAACTGAGATCAAGCCGACACCCACGTCCACCATATGCCAGAGCAACAATTAAAATTCATAAAAACCCAATTAAGGCTCGGCTACTCATATGCTCTCGGGATTCAGTCTTTTATAACGTCGCCCAACACCTAAGCAGAATCTTGGCACCTCTGGGGAAAACAGCTAACTCCTTCATCAAAGACTCAGAAGAATTTGTTACCAAACTAAAAGAACTACAGAACATAGGGAAAATGTACTCTTATGATGTTGTCGACTTATTCACCAATGTCCCATGTAAAGATGTGCTGAGTATCATAAGAGATAAAATATCTAAATTAGACACACCACTAGATACCACACTCTCTACAGACAGCATCGTCGACCTCATTCAGATGTGCATGTCATCTACCTATTTCACATGGGGTGATGAGATCTATGAACAAATCCACGGTCTACCAATGGGAAGTCCCCTGTCACCACTGATTACTGAAATCTATATGACAGACTTCGAATTAAAGTCCATGGCGACTTCACCAATCACTCCTATCTGCTGGTTCCGGAAAGTTGATGATACCTTCGTTATGCTCAGAGAAGAAGATGACCCAACAATACTTCTACAGCATCTTAATGCCCAGCATACAAGGATTAAGTTTACAATGGAAGCCGAAGAAAACAACTCAATACCTTTCCTAGATGTACGAATAACACGGTTAGGAGGTCAGTTAAAGACATGTGTGTACAGGAAACCGACACATACAGATCAGTATGTTAATTTCCACTCTAACACCCCCCAACATGTTAAACGGGCAGCCATTACAGCATTGGTCAGAAGAGCAAAAAGGATTTGTGACCCAGAATATTTCCAACAAGAACTACAACACATCAAGAATGTATTCTGCTGGCACAATAACTATCCTGCTACTTTTGTTCATGAAGCCATAAGATCAACACTGATGGCTAAACAAACCAACCAACAGCCTAAGCCTAACAGACCACCTACCCGCATAGTTATTCCCTTTATTGGGAAGGCATCGTACCAAATCAAGAAGATCCTAAAGAAGTCAGTTGGTATTGAAACAGTTTTCTCTGGTAACACAACAATTAAAGATGTGCTCAAGGCCAACGGTAAATCTAACCCCACCAACAACCAAAAACCCAAAGGATGTGTCTACCAAGTTGAATGCTCGTGTGGTAGTACATATATAGGGGAAACTAAAAGACCCCTTGACGTACGACTCAAAGAGCATCATGACAAGCCAAGTAACGAAACATCCATTGTGGCTGAACACCTTGCCATGGGAAGAAAGACGGGGCATAAAATTAATTTTGACAACACCAAGGTATTGGCAATCAACAAGCATATCGATAAAACCAGAAGACTCCATGAAGCCATCAACATCAGAAGATACCAGCCAGACCTAAACAGAGATGAAGGCTTGCGCTTTTCCCATGCATATGATAAACTTATTCAACTGTAATCTTTATATTCATATTCATGTATTCATTTATCTTATTAATAAAACATTTTAACCCCCAGTTTTACCCAACTTTCCCCTTTCTCTAATAAATTGGTTTAACAAATAACTGTTGTTGTTTATTTAATCTTTAGTCACCTTTCACTCAATTTAGTTAAGTGAATCTTTTTCTATTAGTATATGTATGTTATTTTAGTAATCATGCCTGTTTTTGTATCAATTTAAGTTATATATGTACTAATAAACCACTTTTTATGTCCTGTGTTTTCTTTATGATAATAGCTGAATGTATATATACCTTTGCCTATCACTTTTATCATTATATGCCTGAAGACGACGGGGGAAACACGTCGAAACGTTGCATGAAACTTTAACCAGTGATTGTTGTTCCATAAAGCTGTATCTATATATTGTGCTTACAATTGCTAAATGCCATTTAGAAACTTTACCTTTCACTTGTTACTCCTGAATAATTGAGCTCTTGTAAATAGATCACGTGGTTCATATGGTGTATGTTCTATTGTTTCAATATCTCAATATAGGAAAATAGATCAACATTCAGATCAAATGAAAGAAATTGTTGAAGCTAAATAGATGTAATAATGTACTATTTCAGCATGATACCAATGTTGTTAATTTTCTTCTGGGTTTAGAAAGTTTTAATAACCGTCAACCTCCATATAGTTCAGCTGTTATAGTAGAATTATATCAGAAAACAAATATGTATTATGTAAAGTTATTATACCATAATGACAGCAATACAGAACCATATCAATTTACAATACCAGGTTAGTTTTATATTATACAATACCAGATTAGTTTTATATTATACAATCTAGGAGAGTTTTATATCATACAATACCAGGTTAGTTTATATTATACAATACCAGGTTAGTTTTATATTATACAATACCAGGTTAGTTTATATTATACAATACCAGGTTAGTTTTATATTATACAGTACCAGGTTAGTTTTATATTATACAATACCAGGTCAGTTTTATATTATACAATACCTGGTTAGTTTAATATTATACAATACCAGGTTAGTTTTATATTATACAATACCAGGTCAGTTTTATATTATACAATACCAGGTCAGTTTTATATTATACAATACCAGGTTAGTTTTATATTATACAATACCAGGTCAGTTTTATATTATACAATACCAGGTCAGTTTTATATTATACAATACCAGGTCAGTTTTATATTATACAATACCAGGTTAGTTTTATATTATACAATACCAGGTTAGTTTTATATTATACAATACAATACCAGGTTAGTTTTATATTATACAATACCAGGTCAGTTTTATATTATACCATACCAGGTTAGTTTTATATTATACAATACCAGGTTAGTTTATATTATACAATACCAGGTCAGTTTTATATTATACAATACCAGGTGAGTTTTATATTATACAATACCAGGTCAGTTTTGTGTTATACAATACTAGGGTAGTTTTATATTATACAATACCAGGTTAGTGTTATATTATACAATACCAGGTCAGTTTTATATTATACAATACCAGGTTAGTTTATATTATACAATACCAGGTCAGTTTTATATTATACAATACAAGGTTAGTTTATATTATTTAATACTAGGGTAGTTTTATATTATACAATACCAGGTTAGTTTTATATTAAACAATACCAGGTTAGTGTTATATTATACAATACAAGGTTAGTTTTGTGTTATACAATACTAGGGTAGTTTTATATTATACAATACCAGGTTAGTGTTATATTATACAATACCAGGTCAGTTTTATATTATACAATACCAGGTTAGTTTTATATTATACAATACCAGGTCAGTTTTATATTGTACAATACAAGGTTAGTTTATATTATTTAATACTAGGGTAGTTTTATATTATACAATACCAGGTGAGTTTTATATTATACAATACCAGGTTAGTTTTATGTTATACAATACCAGGTGAGTTTTATATTATACAATACCAGGTGAGTTTTATATTATACAATACCAGGTTAGTTTTGTGTTATACAATACCAGGTTAGTTTTATATTGTACAATACCAAGTTAGTTTCATATTATACAATACCAGGTGAGTTTTATATTATGCAATACCAGGTGAGTTTTATATTGTACAATACCAAGTTAGTTTTATATTATACAATACCAGGTGAGTTTTATATTATGCAATACCAGGTGAGTTTTATATTATACTTTAGTTTATGTTATACAAGGTTAATTTATATTATACAATACCAGTTAGTTTTATATAATAAAATACAAGACCAGTTTTGTATGACATAATACAGTATTATATTACAATATTGTGGTCATATGTTTAGACTAACATTAATTAACACTTGAACCTCTTTCTGATGTAAAAAAGTTACGTGAGCAAGCATTAATAAAATCGTAGTTTATAATAATATATAACATTTACAGGTTGTAAGGACAATGAATTGTGTGCGTGGGAAACTTTCAAAAAAGAAGCACAGAAAGTGGCAATTTCTACTGAAGAGAGAGAAGCATTTTGTGGTAATACAATGAAGTCAGGATCTTTAAAATTATCAGACAGTAAGTTATTAGATTTACTCACTTCACAATGTACAATGAGAAAGTCAATTGAGTAGACTTTTCTGCAAAGATAGAATTGTAAGACCAGAGTCTATTTAATTTGATTCAATCTCTACAGTGTGGATCATTGTGGTTGTTGTATATGGCTAACACATGAGAGCTCCAAGCTGAGCAAAATTTCATTTGTGAGTCCCAGCTCAGCTTGTAGCTTTTGTCGGTTTCCCCTCACACGCTAAGCTTAGAGCTTTCGTAGACTGGGTGATATTACGGCCATACGTCCACCAACGTGTATCGATAATTACTTCAGATACAAACTCGCATTCACGTATGACTGCAGCCATTTTTGTTTTGTTAAATGCTAGCGCATGCGCTCCAGTTAAAATCTAAGTGCTTTCAAGTGCGCGCACGGTAAAGTATTTTTCATTCCAGGCAAGAATTATCAAGCATGACAGATAATTTCCTTAACACCTCAATTGAAAAAAACCTTACGTAAACTCAGCGCAAACGAGAGCTACGAGCTGAGCTGAGAGCCACAAATGAAATTTTACTCAGCTGGGATCTCTCGTGTGGGCTAGCCTATATTTTAGGCCTTAGGGGCAGTCTAATTAAAATCAGACCCTAATTTCGTTCGTTCGTTTTTTTTTAAATCCGTTTTTTTAACCACTACCTTAGGGTCTGAGAACCAGGCGCGATAACAAACGTTCACGTTAACTTTGACCTAACCTTAATGACCTTTGTTTTAACCAATCAGATCTCTGCCCTCTCCAGAGCTGGGATTTTGTGACGCGAACAATATGTGCATTCCGAAGTGCCATTTTGTGTACTGTGCCGAACTCGGTTGAAACACGTTTTTTTATTGGCTGTTCCATATGACGTCATTGAGATCTGATTGGTTAAAACAAAGGTCATTAAGGTTAGGTCAAAGTTAATGTGAACGTTTGTTATCGCGCCTGGTTCTCAGACTCTAATGTAGTGGTTAAAAAACCGGATTTAAAAATAAACGAACGAACGAAATTAGGGTCTGATTTTAATTAGACTGGCCTAAGGGGTTGTATTCTATATATTATGTAAACTAGTAATGCTTTTTTATGTATTTTCAGACATTGTGCCTATAGTAGTAATAATAGTAATTGGTGTATGTGCTGTGTTATCTATTATAATGTACCGTATTTACCGACGTCGACGTAGACCTGTAGGGGATCCTATGATGTATCGCCCCTTGACTTATGGTGATGATGATGAATTGGATGATTAATTCCAAGATGGGTGAAATCTAGATTAAATGTTTAGACCTAAATGGATAATCCAGCTATCACTGCTCAAAATATTAAGTCGACATTAGGGTGGCCGTCAATTAAAGCCTTGAATGAAAATCTGACTTTATGTTTTATGATTTAGGTCTTGAATGTATGTAAATAATCTTATAAGTAATACTATATAACTGCAAGAAAATCCCATAATTGCTTGAAAAATAATTCAAGTTAGAAATTTTACTTTCTATCTTTTATATGTAGTCCTATTTACTTCATACATAATTGATAGGCTTAACTTAAGACATTCCTGTTTCTAAAACTAGGGTATGATTGAACCAACAGATGATGAATATGCCCCTTTAATTCACTGAATATATATAATTGCAAGTCTATGTAATGCTGTTTAGTTTGCTCATTACAATTGAGTAAGGACAGAAAACAAAAAACAATCTGATGATTTATGCATGTTGTAAATGGACTTTGTCTATGACTGGCATACTATTTATCATAAGTGCTTTTCTTTTTTTTGCGTCAATGGTAATTCCATATTGGAAAATTAAGATCTGATGCCCTGATGTATCTGATTATACATGTATAATTATTTATTTCAACAGTATTTTGTATTTATTGTGGATTTAAAACTATGATGCTTTGATATTAACGGTATCTTTTTGTAGCATGGAATTAAAACATAAAACACATACTGATAACAAATGTTTGTTTCCAACATATTTTTTTTTGTAATTTTCGTGTTTTATATTATTCCAAAATTGTTGAAAATGAATTGTGTATAATTCTGTTACTGTAATTTCTTATTTTAATATGATAAACCATATATAACTTGTATATTTTTTATATTGTTAACATTAAATCATTTTGTAAAATGTGTGTTGTCTTCAAAATCAAGTGTAATCAGGTCTGGTCGTGCTTTCCCATCCTCTTGAGTCTATTGCTACACTACACCACCTAGGACTTGCCAATATAATTTGCTCTTTTGTATTTCAGCTTCAGCTCTATAAGTCATTTGATTTCACCACCCTGATCCATTTCATTAAATGTGACCCACCTTGTTGCTTACATACATCTTTTCCATTTAAAACTTATCATAACAAAATATAGTTTTAATTCATTTTGAAATAATACGAAACACAATAACAAAAATACAAGAGTAACAAATTATACAAACATTCACTATCAAATAACAAAATGCTTAAAATATTTACAACAAACTTTACAAAGCATTTACCATCAAGATCAATCAAACAAATATAGTCATGAATTTACAAATATGAAATAACAACTATTTCTGTTATAGTGTTGTGTGTTTAAGGCTGTATTTTATAGATGCACTCTGGCCCCTTGGATCTGTAGATGTGCACCCGAAAGCTACCATGAGCCTCTTCCTAAGAAATAGCAGCGTTTAAAGCAGTATTTTATACTAATGTATCATAAACATATTTCTATGTAGTAATGACAAGCCATCCTAAATGTGTCTCATTTTACATGACACAAAGATTAACATCCTTGATCCCTTAGATTTTTAAGTGTTGTGCACCAAGAAGCTTTCCATAGGAAAAACATAATTTTATACCATTAAAAGCAATTCTAAGCTTTATAAGTAACATGCCCTAAATAAGCATATTTTCAAAGGAACTGTGTGCACTTTTAAGACCAAAAATTTATGTCAATATACTGGGCAAATACAGCATGAGATGACTTAACTATTGTGAAGAAAGTTAAATAAAATAAATTGTCAAGTGGTCATTGTAATCATAGAGTGAAAACAGAAGTGACAGAGTGACCACCAGGTATTAAAAAAAATCCTCAGAAAGATTCAGGATACATACACAAATGATGATGATCTTATTCAGGAATTATATTCCCCACAATATAGTATATTTATTTCATTACAAACAGGTGTTAGTCAATGGTAATATGATCTTTAAATAGAATGGGGCAGACATGTTCACCAACTGTTTGACCAAGTATACTTAGTTATATATTATGTATTATAATTTATCTATGCCAATCAATAATAGTGTTTCCAGTTTACAGTTCAAATTTGAGCGTTCAATACTTGTCCACATATGTATAGCAAGACTATGCCCTATATAGATTAGAAATGGATATTGAAGGGATTATGTAATTTGTGTACAGTTGTAGTACTTCTGAAGAATATGTAGTCAAGACCCATATCAACCCTCAATGTGCCCTTTAAATCTATATAAGGTATCAAGATCTATATCAATATTTACATCAAAATCAACATACATGTACCTCCAGTTGTCAAAATTAACCCATCAACCAATAATCACACTTTGATTTTAAGAGTTGCACTCACAATTTTTGAACAAAGTACACCCAAATCACCGGTTATTAAAACAAGCTATCTATTCATTCACACATCTTCATCACCTTTCTACTTATATTTATACATCTTCATCATCATCATCACCATAAGCCAAGGGACGATACATCATAGGATCACCTACAGGTCTACGTCGACGTCGGTAAATACGGTACATTATAATAGATAACACAGCACATACACCAATTACTATTACTATTGCTACAGGAACAATATCTAAAAAATTAATCATTTAACATTTACTATAAAAATAAGAGACCTTAAATCTATAATCTATAAAAATAATAAACATAATGCAACATTATATAGCTATGTTATATAGCTCAAGTTGCTCTTGCTCATAATCAAATAAAAAAAGATTCAAACTGCTATCATATTAGTAAAGTTTTTTTCAAAGAGTTAACATCAGAATTTCAAAAGGACTTACTATCTGTAATATTTAATGAATGATATTTAAAGACACTTTCACAGAAAACTTCTCTATCATTGACTGAAAATGTTACTTTCTTTGCTGCTTTTCGAAATATACTTGACTTGCATGGTTCATTCTGTGTGCAACCTGTAACATAATATAACAATTTAGCTATAAAAGTATTCCTAACTCTGTAGTCTTTCATACAGTATGTAAATAATCTCAATCTAGATGTTTTTAATGTTAAATTTTATATAGAACAAATGAAAATCCATAGTATACATGTAACCAGTTATTGTATAATATAAAACTAAACTGGTCTTAATTAATATAAAACTAACCTGGTATTGTATAATATAAAACTAACCTGGTATTGTATAATATAAAACTCACCTGCTATTGTATAATATAAAACTCACCTGCTATTGTATAATATAAAACTGACCTGGTATTGTATAATATAAAACTAACCTTGTATTGTATTATTGTATAATATAAAACTAACCTGGTCTTATTTAATATATTACTAACCTTGTATTGTATGATATAAAACTAACCAGGTATTGTATAATATAAAACTAACCAGGTATTGTATAATAAAAAATAGCGATGGCCATCGTAATACGCCCACTTTTATAATGGCAGCCAATTCGTCCGGGGTGTTGACAAGAGTTGTCAGTAAATGAAAGATTACGAGAATGACATTTTCTCTAAAATCAAGGGCAATAACCTTATTATGTTAAATATTTTTTTGATCTGTCTGAATTTCAAAAGGGTTTATCCATGGATGATTACAAACATTCACACCAAGTTTAATCGAAATCCATCAAAAAAACAACTCCCTATTGAGTCCACAACATATTTTCAAAAGCAAGGGCAATAACCCATGAAATATTTTTCGATTAGTCTGATTTTCAATAGGGTTCATTCTTGGGTGTTTATGAACACTCACAGCAAGTTTCATCAAAATCCATCAAGGAACCAGCTCTCTACCGTGTCCACAACTTTGTTAAAGGCTGAAAAATTAACGCGTTTTAAAGAACAAGGGCAATAACTCGTCAAATATTTTTCGATGATTCTGATTTTCAATTGGGTTTATCCCAAGGTGAATACAAACACTCATACCAAGTTTCTTCAAAATCCATCAACAAACCAGCTCTCTATCGTGTCCACAACATATTTTCAAAAGCAAGAGCAATAACCCATGAAATATTTTTCGATTAGTCTGATTTTCAATAAGGTTCATCCTTGGGTGTTTATGAACACTCACAGCAAGTTTCATCAAAATCCATCAAGAAACCAGCTCTCTATCATGTCAACAACTTTGTTAACGGCTGAAAAATTAACGCGTTTTAAAGAACAAGGGCAATAACTCATCAAATATTTTTCGATGTTTCTGATTTTCAATAGGGTTTATCCCAAGAAGAATACAAACACTCATACCAAGTTTCTTCAAAATCCATCAAGAAACCAGCTCTCTATCGTGTCCACAACATATTTTTAAAAGCCAGGGCAATAACCCATGAACTATTTTTCAATTAGTCTGATTTTCAATAGGGTTCACACTTGGGTGTTTATGAACACTCACAGAAAGTTTCATCAAAATCCATCAAGAAACCAGCTCTCTATCGTGTCCACAACTTTGTTAACGGATGAAAAATTAACGCGTTTTAAAGAACAAGGGCAATAACTCATCAAATATTTTTCGATGTTTCTGATTTTCAATAGGGTTTAACCCAAGGTCAATATAAACACTCATACCAAGTTTCATCAAAATCCATGAAGAAACAAGCTGTCTATGGTGTCCACAACATATTGTCAAAACCAAGGGCAATAACCCAGGAAATATTTTTCGAATCGTCTGATTTTCAATAGGGTTCATCCTTGGGTGATTACAAACACTCACAGCAAGTTTCATAATAATCCACCAAGAAACCAGCTCTCTAACGTGTCCACAACTTTGAGAGCTTAACGGCTGAAATATTAACGTGTTTAAAAAAACAAGGGCAATAACTCATAAAATATTTTTTCGATGTTTCTGATATTCAATAGGGTTTATCCTAATATCAATACAAACACTCATACCAAGTTTCATCAAAATCCATCAAGAAACCAGCTCTCTATGGTGTCCACAAGATATTTTCAAAAGCAAGGGCAATAACCCATGAAATATTTTTCGATTCGTCTGATTTTCAATAGGGTTCATCCTTGGGTGATAACAAACACTCACAGCAAGTTTCATCAAAATCCATCAAGAAACCAGCTCTCTATTGTGTCCACAACAATTGTGGACAGACAGACAGACAGACAGACGGACAGACAGACGGACAGACAGACGGACAGACAGACAGACGGACAGACAGACAGGGGCGACTACAATATACGCCCACATTAATGTGTGGGCGTATAAGGGCGTATAAAAACTAACCGGGTATTGTATAACATAAAACTAACCTGGTATTATATAAAATAAAACTAACCTGGTATTGTATAACATAAACTAACCTGGTATTGTATGATATAAAACTAGCCTGGTATTGTATTATATAAACTAACCTTGTATTGTATAATATAAAACTAAACTGGTCTTATTTAATATATTACTAACCTGGTATTGTATAATATAAAACTAACCTGGTATTGTATAATATAAAACTGATCTGGTGTTGTATAATATAAAACTAACCTGGTATTGTATAATATATAACTAAACTAGTATTGTATAATATAAAACTAAACTGGTCTTATTTAATATATTACTAACCTGGTATTGTATAATATAAAACTAACCGTGTATTGTATAATATAAAACTCACCTGGTATTGTATAATATAAAACTCACCTGGTATTGTATAATATAAAACTAAACTGGTATTGTATAATATAAAACTAAACTGGTATTGTATATTATAAAACTGACCCAATATTGTATAATAAAAAACTTACCTTGTATAAAATCGAAACAAACCTAGTATTGTATACTAATACTAATCTGGTATTGTACAACATAAAACTAATCTGGTATAGTACAACATAAAACTAATCTGGTAATGTATAATATAAAACTAACCTGGTACAGTATTGTATAATATAAAACCTGGTATTGTATAATATAAAACTAGCCTGGTATTGTATTGTATAATATAAAACTAACCTGCTATTGTATAATATAAAACTAATCTGGTATTGTATAATATAAAACTAGCCTGGTATTGTATTGTATAATATAAAATTAACCTGATATTGTATAATATAAAACCTGGTATTGTATAATATAAAACTAGCCTGGTATTGTATTGTATAATATAAAATTAACCTGGTATTGTATAATATAAAACTAATCTGGTATTGTATAATATAAAACTAACCTGGTATTGTAAATTGATATGGTTCTGTATTGCTGTCATTATGGTATAACAACTTAACATAATACATATTTGTTTTCTGATATAATTCTACTATAACAGCTGAACTATATGGAGGTTGACGGTTATTAAAACTTTCTAAACCCAGAAGAAAATTAATAACATTGGTATCATGCTGAAAGAAAATAACAAAATAACCATTCAGATGTGTTATTAGTTTTCAAGAAGAGTTAGCACGAAAAGTCAATTAATCATATACAGTAAAACATAAAACATTATTACTGATTTTGTAGAAATAAAAAGACATTTTGTTAACCATGATATTAATAACAATTATATCTGTAGAAAGAACATTATGTTGAAGTACGCTAGATCAAAGGCATGTTTTATGTAGAAGTTTCATGCTTTCCTGCTAGATTATAATTATTATAGAACTATGGTTGTCCTTGACTTTGCAAGACTCAAATCTCTGTCGATGTTTATGAAATTTTTAAGTAAAAAAAGATCACCTCCCATTATGCCCAATTTGGTGAAAGGCTTAAAGAACTAATCCAATTCACCAGATTATGAAGATTAACATTGAGGGATAATTGGCACTTGGTGCAAACTGCTTTAGTTTTCACCATATTATTATATATCAAATAACCTACAGTTTTACAAGATAGTGGACCACGGCCATATACGCCTAACGAAAAAGGAAAAAATTTAATCAGGAGAAAACTAAACTTTCTCAAACCTTTCGATTTAGGTCCAATAACATCCATTTTAAGTTTCATCAAAATCGGTTGAAAACTAAGAGAGTAATAGCATATTTAAGATTTGGGGCAAGGGCAATAACTCTGCTTGTACTGATCGAAAATAGCTCAAATTCGAACTTGATCTTCGTTTTCTGAATATATATACACATATCAAATTTCATTTGATTCCGTCAAAAACTCTAGTTTTTAGAGCGTTTACAAGGAAATGTTGATGGACGGACAGACGGATTTGGGGCAGGGGCAATAACTCTGCTTCTAACAATCGAAAATAGCTCAAATTCGAACTTGATCTTCGTTTTATGAATATGTATACAAATATCAAATTTCATTTGATTCCGTCAAAAACTCTAGTTTTTAGAGCGTTTACAAGGAAATGTTGATGGACGGGCCGACGGATTTGGGGCAAGGGCAATAACTCTGCTTCTAACGATCGAAAATAGCTCAAATTCGAACTTGATCTTCGTTTTATGAATATGTATACACATATCAAATTTCATTTGATTCCGTCAAAAACTCTAGTTTTTAGAGCGTTTACGAGCAAATGTTGACGGACGGACGGACCGACGGACCGACAGACCGACGGACCGACGGACGGACGGACAGGGGTGACTACAATATACGTCCTCATAGAGAGATGAGGGCGTATAAAAATCGGTTAAAAAGAAAAGGACCATTGTAGCATTTTTAATTCAAGATATCACAGAGGTTGATAAATTTGGAAAGCATGCCAACACAATGTAGAACACATACCAAAATCTGTCAATTCTAAGGTTACTAACTCTTAAAAATGTGCTCAAATGAAAATAACATTAGTTCCAATTTACATGGAATTGCTTCAAGTTTTAGGTAAGGAAAGCCACTTACAGCAGAAAAAATCACTAGTTTACTTTTAGACTCTTTAGTGCTTGTCTTTTCGTCTATTGTTTTTACTAACTTTGTCATCAAAGGCCCTGTAATAAATCAGATACAGAAAATCAAATACGGTATAACCCAAATATTATATATATCTTGTACATTAACATATCTACAAGAACCAAAATAGTCAGTGTTATAAGTGTTTGCAATTTTGGTAATTCTAATCCTTAAATTTGACCAATTAGTTGTTGAACAATTGCACTATGATACACACGTGTATCTCTTCAAGTCTAGTACAATACACTAATGTTAAGATTGCTGTCAATTTGTGGAATGCGAATCAAAATAGCCATGCTTTACCTGTATTTACTTGTAATAATTTAGGTGTTGGTGATTTGAATTTTTTATATTCATTCCAGTATTCCATGAGTGGCTTTAAATTTTTCTTTACCCAATCAGGCTGTGGTAGATTATGGCTTGTCTAGTAAAGAAAATACCTTTTATAATTAATGATAATTATATGAAATATTGCCTGATTCCAAACCCAATTTATTTTATCTTCACTATAGGTACATCTACACTAGCGACTTTCACTGTCTACACAAGGCTTTTAAATGGGTTTTTTTTCCTCTAAAACCTGTGTTTTTCAATCTCGAAATCGAAAAAACCTGCAATAATGGACCATTTTGTTTAGATATACGGCCGTTTTCACAACCTCTTCCGTAAGTCTGTCAGCAATCTGCTACATTCCATAAGCTAGATTTATAACTGAGAGAAAAAAAAAGATTTATAACTGAACCAAAGTGATCATTATTATTATAATTATCATCTCCGCAAAATTGACTGCAGACAAAAAACTGGAAGTTCCACAAATAACGAAGTTCAGAGTTCATCGTCTTTTATACCGTTACCAAATTTCAGTCAATGTAAACGCTACACTTTACAAAGCTGGGTTTTACTAGCCTAGTCAGGCCTTGAATTAAGGGCCAGCTATCGTAACCTATAAACAGGTTACGTCAAATTGGAAGGTCGTAACCTATCCGGTTACGATGCGTCCTTAGACTGTAATCTCAGAGGTTCCTAAAGAGTAGAGGATGGCATGTAATTAAAAAGCAGTTAGTTAACATTAACAATAACTTTAATATCTGACTAGAACAAGGAATATTTGGCACAAGGTAAAGACAAAAATAAAATTATTTTTTGTAATAGTTGTGAGATAGTACTTGGCCTACTGCTGACTGTACTACTTGTCACTGATGACGTTTTGTTTAAAACGCTCGGTTTTTGATGTCGATTGGACAGTGTCGGCGGTTTTATTAGTTAGATCTTCATTTTCAATTTGTTTTTTAGCCCAGTCGTGAAGCGACCCAGAAGCGACATGTCGGCTCACATTACTTTTATGTATGTAGGTCACGCCATCTACATAATTGATAATACCGTTTAAAACAGAACCACTTATTCCACGTCTCAGTGCTTCCCGTCTAATTTGGACGATGCGACCTGTACATATTTTACATGTTATTTTACATATTTTATTGTTTTCATTCAAGTCAAAGTTGAAATCATTGTGAAAATCCCACGACTTGAATGTTTTGAGACTGACAGTTTCCTTTTCGCTTTGTTGACGACGCCATGACAGGAAGTACTCTCGCGGAATCTCCCGGGAGCGGGATTAAAAATGGCTGCGCCCATCATAAGCAAAACTTTTACGTTTTTCCGAAATCATTTGAGATATCGCTGATATGTACCGGTTTTTTTTTAATGTCGGTCGTGAACGACGGTCCGTTCGCGTGTTTTCAGCACCTCGTAACCTATGCGCGACCGGAACGATCGTTCGCGTGTTAATTCATGCCCTGCTAGTGTAGACGTTGCTTATATATAGATTGTAAATTGGCCATATGAACATTTGTATTATTATAAAGAGGACAAACCTCACAATAAATATCATCTACTATATCACTAAGTTGGTCTGGACTAGACCAGCCAGTATTATTCATTAACTTAAATACATCCTGTAATATAAAATATATTAGTAAAGATTAGTGACCTCAATCATGTAGGCCTACACTAGTCAAATTTGAAGCGTTTTTATTAAGTCAGAGAAAATAACTATCGGTATTAATAAAATCAAAACCAAGATTTCTCCAATATTTTCATGTTGATTTATAAATATAACTTCAATATACAAAGATAGTGGACCACAGCCATATACGCCCAACGAAAAAGTCTAAAATTTAATCAGGATAAAACTAAACTTTTTCAAACCTTTCAATTTAGGTCCAATAACATCCATATTAAGTTTCATCAAAACTGATTGAAAATAGCTCAAATTCGAACTTGATCTTCGTTTTATGAATATGTATACACATATCAAATTGCATTTGATCCCATCCAAAACTCTAGTTTTTAGAGCGTTTACGAGCAAACGTTGACGGACGGACGGACAGGGGTGCCGACAATATATGTCCTCATAGAGAGATAAGGGCGTATAATAAAGTAAAGATAACTCATATGACCTGATTGCGCTTTATGAAATCTTTATATTCTGGGGATGTAGTTTTCCAGTCTTCCATAAGTTTATCAGCTTCAGGACATGATGTCATGGATAATAACTAAAATCAAAATCATTTAATTTAATCGTTAAATTCAAAGATCTATTGCAAAATATCTTTTGATAAATTATAATAATGACAACAATTCTTCATTTGAACAGGAAAGTGACATTAGCCGAATGTTGCAATTTACAAGTGTTGACCTTTTATCACAAAAGTGCCAGTCTCTTACTACTCTAGGATAAAGCTATAGACCTTGGGTGAAGATGTAAGAATCCTACTTGCCCCTGTCTCACAAGGAAGTCGCCAATGTTAAACTGTTTAATTGAGACAGACAGATTACCTGATCTTGTTCTTCAGGTTCAGATCGTACACTGTACTTTTTCTGGTACTTGGTTTCATCCTTTATGACAGTATTAAAATCTTCATTATAAAACCCTGCTAAAAAATATACAGCTGACATCTTTGCCCTGTTAATTGCTGTGCTTCTTATGTATAACTAAAAAACCAACAACAAAATTAAGAAGTTCTACCAGGGCTTGCCAGGCAAGATAACATACGCCCACTGGCAGCTGTCGGAAATGATCATTATTATATTAAAAAAATAAAATGTCAAGGGCATAAGACCCTTATTTCATTTGGTTTGTTAAATCCTGTTTTGTAAACACTACATTTAGGGTCTGAGAACCACGTGCGATAGAAAGTGTCTACGTTAACTCTGGTTTTAACCAATCAGATATTTGCCCTCTCCCGTGCTTGGGGGGAGCCGCGGTGGCTCAGTGAGTTAGACGCTTGCTCGCTAACCTAGAGGTCCAGGGTTCAATCCCGGCATGGGTCGAGATGATACCTTCGGATTTTTCAACCCAATGTCGGAGGGGCTGACATGGAAAAGCGTCTAGTCGTTCGGATGGGACAATAAACCGAGGCCCCGTGTGCTATTGGCAGTGCACGTTAAAGATCCCTCAACAGTTGGAAATCGAAAATAAGAGCTGGCTAATGCCGCTGTCCTGGCAAAATTTCCCTCATTGCACACTGCATAGCGTTTGCCCGTCCTCAAGTAGCCCATATAGGTGCGGAAAGTAGGACGTAAAACTCCATTCATTTCATTTCATTTTTTTTCTCCCGTGCTGGGATTTTGTTCGTGAATATGAGGTGCATTCTAGGATTCCTTAGTGCTGTAGACTAGTTTATCAGGTCATTTTTATTTAGGTTAGGTCAGAGTGCACATAGATACTTTCTATCGCACGTGGTTCTCAGACCCTAATGAGGTTTACAAAACAGGAATTAAAAAACCAAATGAAACGAAATTAGGGTCTGATTTTAGTTAGACTGTAAAAACCACTAGGCCTATTTATGGCTTAACATAAAAAATCATCATAAAGAGCTGTCCTGGATCATTCATTTTACATTTAGAACGAAAAATCTATCAAACTTGAAAATTCCTGTGAATTCGTTAATATGATGAAAAATACTGTGATAATTGTACATTTTAAACTGTGAAACAGATTCAGAAATTACTTACCTCCGGAGAATTATAGAGAAATGTTTTATTTAGGTTTAACTTATTCATATACCTCTGTTTGAAAAAAACACCCAGATCATAAGCATTTCGTTTACCAATCTGCAATATTAGAAATGAGCCATTTAAATAAATATATTAACATATTTTTCCAGGAGCTTAGACTGGCTTCCAGTCAAATTTTCTCTTTTTTTTTTCGTTTTGTTTCAGTTTTTCAACAAGGAGAATTTGTGATAAATTTTCCTTAGAATGACGATTGTAGGCCCTATAGGCTCACAATCAGAGAGCTAAAAGTAAAGGAGAATGTTCACTAACTGTTCGACCTAAAAACTTTTAGTCTCAGAA
Source organism: Lottia scabra (assembly GCA_029955415.1). NCBI lineage: Eukaryota > Metazoa > Mollusca > Gastropoda > Lottiidae > Lottia > Lottia scabra. The sequence continues at coordinate 730,093 of JARJEI010000052.1, read as the reverse complement.
CCTGGAATTTTATATAATTTAATCTGTAATAATGTTTCTCTCTAAAAATCCTTGTATACCGTATCCATAAATATCAGCCTTTGAAAGTCAAAAATATGACTCGTCGTTTAGTAAGACTATAACTTAAATAGAAAACACATACTGTATACCAGTACTGAAAATGAAAGAGGTACCGGTACTGGTATAATTGAAGAGATTGTGCGATTTTTGGGCAGTACCAGTAAATCTGGAGGCTATTAAAGGGATTGTAAAGAGGTTTTCTAGCCTTTTTAGGTGGACGAAGGACACTTCCAACATCTATTTCGTACATACAAAATATTCATTGGGTGCCCGTGGTTCCTGTTATTCCAGAACCCTGTACCTGATCATCCAGTCAGATTTTTTCCAAGATTGTGATGTCACTTCCTGTTTTTCTTTCTGGAATAACAGGAACCACGGGCACCCAATGAATATTTTGTATGTACGAAATAGATGTTGGAAGTGTCCTTCGTCCACATAAAAAGGCTAGAAAACCTCTTTACAATCCCTTTAATATAAATTCAAAGCGCAAATCAATCCTCAAAAATACTGAACATTCCCCATTAAGGTAGGTAGAAACAGACTTGATGAATCTTTGCAATGCAAGTTAAGACCTACATCTGTGAGTTCTCCCAATCCCATTGGCCATTGATCTTCCTTATATTCATCTTTTGGGTAAATGTCTATTGGACTGCGATCCCCATGACGAAATACCTAAAAAAAAAGAGAGAAAATTAATGCCAAGAAGAGGCAAGATCATCATGTTAAGTCTCAGTAATAATAAGGCCCATGGTGGTTACTTGTGTCAAGGTTTGACAGATATTGAGATAAGAAAAATTTCCATCTTTTATTTATCTTTCTGGTCCAAAAAAAAAAACAGAATGTTGACTTGTCATTTCAGCTTCAGACTGTAATTTTGGCCTTGATGGCGTTCCACAAATTTTACACATCATGATTCATGGATCATGATGATTTACACTCACAGAAAACACAAGTTTTAATTCGCCATAACCATCAGTTTCCTCGGCTGAAACTGTCATACAGAGAAAAATAACTGCCACTAAAACTACTTCCATCTTTATCATTTGAAACTTCTGTCGTCTCTTATTCCGAATTGATTTATAACATTTTCTATGCTCAACCCAAAATAGTAACAAAACGTTTCAAGGGAGACAAATGCTAAAACCAATAACTAATTAATTGTAGTTTGTAGTATCGGTACTGTATGTCTAGTGTCTGGTTGTTCAAGAAGAACATAATTATTTTTAGATTATCACACAAACAGTTTATTGTCGCTATGAGAATCTTTATAACCGGAATCTATAAGAAAGTGCTGACTGAAATCAGTTGAAACTTTCTACGCCTCGACATTGACAGTTAAGGGTGAGTGAAAAATTATATTAGTAGTTCAATCATAATTTCTGTCGCGAACTAAACAAATTTGATGTTATCTTTCAGATTTCACGAATATGACAATTTATCATTGAATCATGAATGGGACATTTACAACTTAACTTATAGTTATACACAGTTCAGAGAAAGCCTATAATAAAGGCTATTGCTTAATAATTTCAGGTCGCTATGAGCTAAATTTGTTATGAACTGCTAAATGGGTTAAAAAAAAATTCATTGTCAACACACCTTAATTCTTAATACTGCATTGGATTAGAGTTAGAAAACTGTTAAACATTGCACACTCTAACATATTTAATGTTATTATCTATTATATATCTATATTAGGTTTTATTCAAGGGGTGTTGATGGTTACTAGACTGATAAAGCCCAACGCAGACGACGAACATTTTAGGCGAACAATCGTAAAAAAATTGTTTCGATCATTTTTTTCGTCGTCTGCGGATTACAGAAACACGAACAAAAATGTTCGCGAGAATTGTTCGTGAAATCAAACATGTTTGATTTTTTAAAATTGTTCGTCTCCCGAACAATTCATTGTTCGCCGTCTGTGTTAACGACGAACATTAGCACCGAACATTAATCGACGAAAGTCCAATCAGCGATCGAAGCCAGTCCACATGACACTAAAAATGGACGGAGCAATTTTGAGGTCATGTGATTTTTCGTGGCGCTGGCGTATTGTTCGAGCTAAAAGTTCGTTCGTCTGCGGGGTTATGTTCGTCGTCTGCGGATAACGGAAAACAAAAATATTTGTCCGATGTTTCTGTTCGTCGACAGAAATGTTCCTCGTCTGCGTTGGGCTTAAGAGTTAATGGTTTGATATCCTATTGTAATTGTACCGGTATCTAAATGGTATATAGGGCCTACATTTTAGTTCAAAAGTACTGCATATTGAAATTACATACATTATAATCATGCAAATGCCCGATCAGATTTGGTACAAAAAATAGAATTATTGAAATGAAATGAATGGATCAATTGCAGTGATTAAGAGAAAAAATAAAATTGAAGGGGAGAGATTAATGATAGAGATGGGTATAAGTTTTTTGATATGCAGGTGAAAATAGAATGTTAGGCCCCTGCCCTCCATACCTCCCCATAAAAAAAAATATATGATCGACTAATTGGCTAATGAAGTCCTTGGCTTCAACTTATTTTAATGGTACGGTAGATAAATCAGACTTTAAGTTTAATATTCAATAGTAATACAGGTAGATAGTGATAATGATATATTATCAGTTGATAAAGAGAAATATTAAAGCTAGGAAGAGACATATTATTTTAGATTAAGATGATAATAAATAATATAAGTAGTATAAAGGATTATCTACATAGATCATTATAAATAATCTCACTAGTGAATAATAACATAAAAATTGTTTATAAGTGTACTGGTATATAAAAGTTATGTTATATTACTAAGATAATAAACATAAGGAATAAGTGTAAAATGATTTATGACTTGAGAGTTTGTAAAGTACTGGTATAATGTAAGTGAATAGAGATAACACTTCTAAGAAAAAAACAACAAATATAAAGAGTAATTTAAACTCTTTGAAAGTAAATGTCAAAGTTGACATGCACAGTTAGAGAGTGATTGTGGTGTTCCAATATAATTAGATGAATTGAAGACTTTACTATCAGAGTAGCTAATATTAAAAATTGTGCAAATTATTTATTTAGCATAGCTGGCAAGGCAAGGCATTTTTTTCTGCAAAGGTTTAGTTTTGATGACAACATTATCCTGTAAGAAACAGTGGGTTGACATTAAAGGGATATGTTCACTAACTGTTCGACCAAAAATCTTTCAGGCTCAGAATCTTGAATTTTATAGCTAATCTAATTTAGTGTTGTTCACATCTCCTACGAAATTTAAGCCTTCAAACACACGTGAATCCAAAATATCGGTGTTTGAAAGTCAAAATTATGACTTGTCGTTTATTAATACTATGCGTTATATAGAAAACACAATATAAGCTTACAGAAAATGGAGGATAAATATTAAGGTAGGGGTATAATTGAAGGAATTATATGATTTTCGTGCATTATAAGTACTTCTGGAGGCTATTTAGAACTATTCATGTCCTAAATAGACCATCGGAAATGCTGAGCATTCCCCTTCAAATACCCATGTAAAGATGGGTGTATTTACGACAAGTACATGGTCTTAGTTTAATCGGAAACAGTGGAAATAGAATTCAGTTCAAATGCATTTAAAGATGGATGTAATAATTCCATTTGATATTTTAGTAAAGCAATATTTCAATGGGAAATAATAGGGTAAAAATTGGGTTTAATATATTGAATATAAGCTGATAATGTCAGTATTATAAATTCAGACCATATGTTCTGTTATATAATCCTTCTTATAGTCTTTATTCTTCTATTCTGACTGGTATCAGTTCAGTATGTGTACAATGTATATATTACCAACTTATAGACCTAGTGAAACTTTATCTTGAAATTGATTCAACATTCACATTTCAACTAGAAATGGGTGTATATTGTAGTTGCCCATCAGTCTGTCCATTTGCATTTACTTTCTCATCACTCTACCTACAGGCTACAATTCTTCATGGATTCTTTTTATTCTCTTACATCCACATGTTAGTATGGGCTTATTTGTGGTTGCCCCTGTCGGGCCATCCATTCACATTAACCTCATGCTCACTCTACAGGCTACAATTCTTCATGGATCCTTTTGATATTTTGTATGTGTGTCAATATCATTATTGAATTTGGTAGGCGTATATGCTTGCGTGACTTGCTGCAAGCCTATGTTTTAATTCAATTTTTGCCTTTGTTGATATCACCTAAAAAAATTATATTTTAGTAGCTGTAATGCCAGATATTTTTTGAAAAAATGTTTACTTGGAAAAAAGTTAACTTGTTTAGATCTGAGTCTGTAATACTTGCAAATATGAAATTTTAATTTGACAGTGTTAATTTAATAAAAGTTACAACATTTGTGAAATCCCAGACATAGCCATTTTCTGAAATCTTATCTACTTCTGGGTTCACTTATTTTCTGTTTTTTCCTGTTATATAATCTTTATCCTAGCTATTATTTATATAACATTGTTGGTTTATGTTTCCTTTTCAAAACCTGATCTTGTTCTTTTTCATTTGTCAATAGTTTTGGATGTATCATTTTTCCTGAACTAGAAAGTATGATTTCTATTTACAAAGAATTATATGGTAAGGTATAATAATGAGGAGTAGTGCTGGGTATTGCCAACCATGCCACGATACGATATGAATCGCGATACAAAGGTCACGATACAATACGTATCGCGATATGGGATAAAGGCACAAAAATTGAAACTTCATCTACAAAATAAGGATATCTATTTTTGTATAGCTTTATTAATGTGAAATTTGGTAATTTAGTTGATAGGAGTGGTCCATATCCATGTCTTATAAATATTTCAAAATAATTTCAACAAACTCGATTAGAAAAAAATAGTGAATTGTAAAAAAAATCTACACTTTTTACGAAATGAAAGGTATCGTCAAGTATCGATACACGACCTCGCGATACGATACGCGTATCGTGGCATGACGTATTGCAATACATCGATACAACGATATATTGTGCCAGCACTAATGAGGAGCATAGATAAGGCCATCTGTATTTAAAGATCTGTATGACTAGTGGCTAGCCAGGTTTTTTAAACTGGGATGGGGGGCGAGGGTGCCAATGGTAAGGATGAATCGACAGAATATATTGACTTTGCGAGCGGAGCAGAAAAAGGGATGTTTCCAGGGGCCCGTCTGAGCCTGTTGGATGTTTATGGTTGCTTTATCCTCAGCACCTTTCTAACCGATGGATAGCAATAATTTACCCAATCGTTCAATCTGACAGTTAGACCCAAATGTAGTGGATAAAAAAATGGAATTTAGAAAGCCAAACGAAACGTACAATATAGCAGCATCTTTCTTTGAGATATTGATGACTACAGTAAAAATTGTAGAAAGACTATCATTGACTTTCTCTCATTCTGCACTGTATAGCATTCCTTCTTATTCCTTTCAGATTCAAGTTGATATGTGGAATTCTAAATAGGTAGACCTATACTGTTTTTTTTGATTATACAATGATCAATTTTTGTGTCTTTCCAAGATCGGGTGTGCTATATGTTGTTAATGATATTTTATTTGAGGAAGAAATAACAGCAGAATATCTGATATATGATATGATAGTTTTAGTGTCAATAAGATTATCATAAAGTAAACAGAAGTGATAAAATACAAACAAATTGTAATTGTGGAATGTTGTCATTAGATGTTTATTGTTGGTGATAAGGACTCTTGATCATGTTATATTTCCTTCATTGTCTGACCAGAATGTGTAATCGTGTTAGCTGCATTGACAGTTGCGATTACTTTTATAATTTTATGTGCGTACAAAGCAATCAATATGTTTCCAGAGACTGGTTGGTCGTGCAATAGGTTTAATTCAAATGATGTATTGCAAATTTTTAATGAATATGTGAACAGTTATTATATAACATGATACATTTCAATACAATTGAGTGTTAAGATTCAAGTAGAAGTTATAGGAATAAATGTTATGTCAGTCTACTGACTTGATTTGACTTGACTTGATCTTGATCAACTGCTGCGGTTGTCCCTAGATCCGAGGTAGGTAGCAGGCGGCTAGATCTTACACTTGATCTCCAGGCTAGTCTGTAATGTGGATCAATGTTACCAAGGTTATGTGCACATATGTCAGCTTTGAAACAGTCATACCAGGTCTTCCTAGGTCTTCCTCGGTCTTCCTCATCCTCTCAAGCTTTGTATGGACAGGCTCATGACAGAGTTGATGCATGATGTTGTACGAGTGACCATACCATACCATACCATTTTAGACGTTTGATGCGGAGAGTGTTTGTCACCTCATGAACACCCAGTTTCGGATACCAACTATCGATAGGGACTTCATCATTGGGTTTGACACCACATATCCATCAATTATGATCTGTCTTTTTGATGGAGCCGCTGTGTACTGTACAAACATATTGAACCAGTATCACAGAATATTTGAAAGTCAATTATTTATCGAATAAAACACTGTTCGCATATTATAGTCAATGAGAGATTTTATTCAATATGGCCACATCCTTAAGAGATCAATATTGTTAAATCAGATAAAACACAAGATGGAAGATTGACTTTTTTTATGATCTGACAATTTAGAGATTGCCAACTAGGCAATGTCTGGACTATATCCACAAACAATGATGATAAATGTCCCGTAATGTCTGTCTGTATTTTTGTCTGAAATGATTTTGTATAAATAGTTTTGCATTAGTGGTTGAAACATTGTAAAGTAAATTTTCTTAAAAAGGTTTTCTAAACTTTTTATGTGTATCGGTGACACTGATAGCATCAATTTGCGCCATTCATATTTCCATTCCGACGTCTGTGGTTCTTGCAATTCCACTTAAGCTAACGCGTTTTATGAAGTCACCCCTACTGATCTGCATAGATATCAATAGTAGCTTCCAGTAGATCAGTAGGGGTGACGTCATAAAACGCGTTTGTTTAAGTGGAATTGCAAGAACCATCGACATCGGAATGGAAATTTGAATGGCACAAATTGATGCTATCAATGTCCCTGATACACCAAGTTTAGAAAACCTCTTTACAATCCCTTTAAATTATGTTTTTAATGATATATCATCATTTTTATACGCCCACATGAAATGTGGAGCGTATATTGCAGTCAACCATGTCCGTCGGTCCGTCCGTCCACAATTGCCCGTTAACACTCTACAAGTCACAATTCTTTACGGATTTTGACATAACTTGCTGAAATTGTTTATTAATCACCCAAGGATGAACCCTATTTACAATCAAAAGCATCGAAAAATATCTACTATGAATTATTGCCCTTGTTCTTTAAAACGCGTTCGAATTTTAGCTCGTTTACACTCTACAGGTCAATTAATGCCCTTGTTCTTGAAAACCGCGTTCAATTTTTAGCTCGTTATCACTTTTGAAGGCACAATTCTTGATGGATTTTGACAAAACTTGGTGTTTATAATCACCCAAGGATGAACCCTATTAAAAATCAGAAAACTCAAAAAAAATTTAGTTTGAGTTATTGCCCTTGTTCTTGTGTCCAATCTTTAGCTCGTAAACAGCCTAGAAGTCACAGTTCTTTACAGAATTTGAAGAAACTTGTTGTGAGTGTTCATAATCACCCAAGGATGAACCCTATTGAAAATCAGAAATTTTTTTAAAATGTTAAGTTTGAGTTATTTCCCTTGTTCTTGTGTCCAATCTTAGCTCATATCCAGCTTTAAGGCACAATTTTCTACAGAATTTGACTAAACTTGGTGTGAGTGTTCATAATCACCCAAGGTTGAACTCTATGAAAAATCAGAACAAACAAAAAATATTAAGTTTGAATATACTTGTATCTTTAAACATGTTCAAGGCCCAATTTTAATGAAAGTACCACTTAAATTTTTTATCAGAAATCTAAAGATCTACACAAAGTGAAGATCTGGAAACAATTTCTTGATGCCCTTTAAATCACTTTATTGATACTGATCAGAAGCAATTGAATCTTATGTTTATTACCAATTTGATCTTCGACCAAACTAAAACTAGACCAAAAATCAAAACCCAAGGAGAAGAAAATTATAAAACAATTTTTTTAAATGACAGTGCACCTTTAATGTAGCCTACTAAAAGTTTTAGTGTAGTAGCTCAATACTGATTGTAAACAATGGGAACTAGTCTTGATTACCAATTTGATCCTTGATAAAAGATTAAAACTATGACCAAGGGATGAAAAGTGTTCACTCTATTGTCAATCTTTTGTTTTAAAACTGTGGATAATGGAGACTAAGATATTTTACCCCCAGTTAGGGTGTGAGTAGAATTCAGGGGTTATAGTCAGGTTGACAACAACAGTTTACAGCCTCATTCAGTCTGCAGATGTCCCAGGGTTCACTTCTTGTTACTATGAATGCAGAAAAAAAACATTGGATGAAGAACTGAAGACTAATTTATTTTAAAGTTGGAAAAAAAAGATAAGTATTCAGCTACTATAGTTTAATTTAATGGTGGATCTTTTATTGGATCTGTGCCTCAATTTGAAAATTTGGTCTGATGCAAGACTGTTTGATTATTTATTAATTGAAAATAGGGCTTGGTCAAATGATTGAAATAATCAATTATCAACTCTACAAATTGTTGATTTCGATTATCAAATTTCATAATTGATTAAAAATCATAGTCAAATTTTCTTTTAATATTATCTGCTACACGCTTATCAGCAAAGTCACAACCCAATTATCATGATGATCATAAAAAAATTCTGGACATTATTTAAGTTTCATTTTTTTTTCGATACCAGATATTGATAAATAACAAACATTCGGGTACAAAAATGTACATTAACAGATAAAGATCAGAAGATTTCTCAATTAAAATATTTTGATTATTAAATCGATTATTGATCGGTAGCCTGCCTTCGATAATCATTCTCAATTTGGTAATCGATACCCAGCCCAACTGAAAATAACTTCTATATTTTTACTTGAAGGTTTGTATAGTTGGTGTCTGCCAAGGGTAACATGGTAGTTTTGAATATTGGTTGATGTTCGAACTGTTTTGTACCTCAAAAATTATTTGGTAAGTACACTTAAATTTAACTTTTAAAATTTTTGTATTCATATCAAAGTAAGGAGTATTCCAAATAAATGAAAAATTGTTTTAGTTTAGATTGAGAAAAAAGTAGACTGAATTAAGATTGAGAATAAAGTAGACTGAATTTAGATTGAGAATAAAGTAGACTGAATTAAGATTGAGAATAAAGTAGACTGAATTAAGATTGATAATAAAGTAGACTGAATTAAGATTGAGAATAAAGTAGACTGAATTAAGATTGAGAATAAAGTAGACTGAGTTAAGAATAGAAATTAAGATGTACTATGTTAGATTGAGAATAAAGTAGACTGAATTAAGATTGAGAATATAGTAGACTGAATTAAGAATAGGAATTAAGTTGTAGTATGTTACATTGAGAATAAAGTAGACTGAATTAAGATTGAGAATAAAGTAGACTGAGAATAAAGTAGACTGAATTAAGAATAGAAATTAAGATGTACTATGTTAGATTGAGAATAAAGTAGACTGAATTAAGATTGAGAATAAAGTAGACTGAATTAAGAATAGGAATTAAGTTGTACTATGTTACATTGAGAATAAAGTAGACTGATTTAAGATTGAGAATAAAGTAGACTGAATTAAGTTGTACTTGGTAAGATTGAGAATAAAGTAGACTGAATTAAGATTGAGAATAAAGTAGACTGAATTAATATTGAGAATAAAGTACCGGTAGACTGAATTAAGATTGAGAATAAAGTAGACTGAATTAAGAATAGAAATTAGGTTGTATTAGGTTAGATTGAGAATAAAGTAGAATGAATTAAGATTGAGAATTAAGTAGACTGAATTAAGATTGAAAATTAAGTAGACTGAATTAAAAATAGGAATTAAGGTTAAAAAGTAGGGCTATTTTAGAATAGAAAATAGTAAGTAAAAATTTAATTCACCCATTGGCTATTTTCACTTCCTGATGAACCTAAGTAAAGTGTGAATGTGTTTTTATCTATCTGATACTTTCATCTATCCAAATGCTTGAAGAGAAAAAATGACTTCTTTAGGCTTTGAGGGAAGTCTGGCCAAATTTTCTCTTCCCAATTCAAGTCTTATTCCCCACTGTGGCTATAATCTGATGAGCTGTGTATCATATCAGATGTAAAGAATGAATGTTTTTAGGGAAATGCCAAAGATAATTCCCTTTTTAGTACCTTTCCTTTTTCCTTTTCAAGAATCATAAAAAAATGTTTAATTTACAAATAAAAACATAGATTTGGCATTTCTTTACAGCTCATGAGATTTATAAGGTTGATTTCATGTGGACAGTGTTTTAGTCACTGAACATGAAGTCAATTCCAAGTATGTGTGTATTTTGTGAGGTCATCAGGAAGTTTTCTTTGTAAAAACAACTTCTTTAGGATAAGGGGAGTTGTCAAAATTGTAGGAAATGGCACATATTGTAAAGTCTTACTTTAGGAAAACCCCCTCTCACTGTAGGGATGAATTGGGTATTGCCATTTACAAAATTGGATGGACGGTCGGCGTGCACTTCTGGAAGTGGTCATGTAGTAGGTGAGGGGACCATTTTGCTACATGATCCTCGAAGGAAGCGTCATGTGTCCTACGGCAAAGATTAGAAAACTGCTAAATTGGATGGACGGTCGGCGTGCACCTCTGGAAGTGGTCATGTAGTAGGTGAGGGGACCATTTTGCTACATGATCCTCGAAGGAGGTGTCATGTGTCCTACGGCAAAGATTAGAACCTTATAGATCTGACATTATACATTTTATCAATTCTTTGCGAGGGATCAAATCAGGACTGGAGTGCCATGGTTAGGTTTGTCCCTGTGAATGTTATCAGACGGTAGGGTATTCCAGTGTCTAACTTTTAGTGACTATTTAGAGAGCTGTATGGTTGAGGACGGGGGCTATATTCTACCTGAGATACTATTCACTTTTTTTTTTTCGTTATTATTTTTATCCCAGTTATTATTATTATTATTATCCATATTATATTTAGAATTAATACAAAATAATAGGCAATACTAATTATTTTTTTTTGTCCATGTGGATTTTATCAGACGGTAGATATACCAAAAGTCACTGACCAGGTGCTATACTCTACTTGAGATACTATTCACAATTCTTTTTTGTTTTAATATTTTTATTTTCCCTATTATTATTTTTATCCCCATTAAAATTGTCATATTCATACCTATTATGATTAGAACTTGAATTAAATATAAAGTCTTTAGTTTTAGAATTAACTGCTGAAAGCTTAAAGGATAAAAAATAGGTCTAAAAATACTCATTCTGGTAAAATTTTGAATTTAAATCTAATTCCTTTATGATAATTATAAAATAATAGAGTAACGATAATGTATGTGTAATGTGTTTTATCTTTGTAATATCTCAGATAGTAATAATATATTCTGTTAAGGCTTCCAATGCTGATAATAATCTCTATTAGGAAATTACACTGTCAGTTTTTGCTTTTTGCTCATTTTTCAATGGATTTTGCATTCTTTCAATTAGATTATGAAAATATATTATATTAAATTTAAATTTTTAACATTGTAAAATTGTAACACCAACAAATTTTAATATAATGAAACCAAAGCACCTACGATCCCAACTGTAAAACAAACATCAAAATCCATGTAAACACATAGGTTATACATTTGTAGCAGCTAATAGGAGGAAGAATATCAATAAATGAGTATATGTTTCATAATGAAAAGTGATATCAGGTGTCTAGAAGAGCTAGCATACCTTGCTTGTCACAAAATCAATTTTTAAGTTTAACTTTCAAGACAGTTAATTTAAGTTATTCCTGTATTGATCTGAAGATTTAGTAAATATAACATGCAAATAATTTCCAACTGTAGATAAATTATGACTGAATTTGAAAACTATACATTTATGTTTGCATATAGAGACAGCAATTGTTGGTCAGATTATAAATAATTATGTAAAGAACTAAATTTGTTGTGGGTGAATTTCTTGATGCCCTGAAACCATTGCGTTAAAAGTTTATTGGCTAATTCTACAAAAATATTTTTGTATCATGTAATTGCAGAAAGTTCTAATGTGTAATGAAAAGCGGGACGTAAAACTCAATTTAATTTTATTTCTAATGTGTGATATTTTGTAAATTACATGGCTTGGAGAAGCCTTAACATGTCAGGACTCCTTGTAGCTAGCTTCCTTGTGAGCGGAACACTTGAATCTGAGAATCTATTGGGTTTATTTATGCTGCCTGTTGAGCTTTTCAGTAATTGTGTGAATGTGATTTTTTACATACATCAGTCAATCTTAAAATCTTTGTTTGAAGAGAAAATATGACTTCTTTAGGTTATAAGGGAAGTCTGGCCAAATTTTCTCTTCCCAATTCAAGTCTTATCCCCCACTGTGGCTATAATCTGATGAGCTGTGTATCAAAAAAGACGTAAAGAATGAATGTTTAAAGCTCATCAGATTTATAAGGGTTGATTTCATGTTGACGTTATTTAGTCACTAAACATGAAGTCAATTTCAAGTATGAGTGTATTTCCAAGTTCAACAGGGGCTTTGTTTATGAATACAACTTCTTTAGGATAAGGGGAATTGTCAAAAAACTAACTTTGGCTGTAACTGGACATATTTCAGTCTTATATATTAGGAATTCTCCTTCTGCAGCAATGGCTATCGGATTGCTGATGTTGTTTTTTTACTAAATTGGATAGGGGCTGGCGTCAACGGCGACCTGTATGGCCACTGAAGGCATGCATGTGGTAGGTGTGGGGGCCACTATTACTGCAGGGCGGTTCTGAGTAGGTTTGGTCATGAAGTCCTACGGTCGCAGATTAGATCTTCACAAAATCAAACAACATTCTATATTTTATACCTTGCTTCAGGGGGATCAAAACTAGACTACTGCCAGATATTTTCTAAATTATTCTCATTTTTCATGTGTTCAGCTGACATGGTTCATTTAAATTGTGTACCTATCGACATTTTGTGGTGAAAAAAAATTATTTTGAGCAGAAAAGGTATAAAATTGTTTGAGATTTAGGGCATTGAGAAATTCTAATCAATATTTTGTAAAATTGAATCTGATAATCTGTTTTCAATCATAATAATGATATTAAAACCAAGAGCAAACGATCCCAACGTATAACAAATCTCAAAATCCATGTAAACACATTGACAATACATTGGTAGCAGCTAATAAACTTTTCATATGAGGAAGCATATCAATAAATAAGTAAATATTTCATAATGAAAATTATTAAATAATCTACCGTTAATTGTTATCAATGCTATACTTGGTAAAAAAAATTCACTAAAGAAATAATTTACAATATAAACTGTGAACTTGTTATGGTTAATGTTTTTAAATGTTTATTGGATTAATTTATTTAGCTAATTTTTTCCCAATTGTAAATTTGACCCTATCAGAATTTTAAGATTTGATTTCATGTGTATTTTGTGAGGTCATCAGGAAGTTTTCTCTGTAAAAACAACTTCTTTAGGATAAGGGGAGTTGTCCAAATTGTAGGAAATGGCACATATTGTAAAGTCTTACTTTAGGAAAACCCCTTTCACTGTAGGGATGAATTGGGTATTGCCATTCACAAAATTGGATGGACGGTCAGCGTGCACTTCTGGAAGTGGTTATGTAGTAGGTGAGGGGACCATTTTGCTATATGATCCTCGAAGGAAGTGTCATGTGTCCTACGGCAAAGATTAGAAAACCGCTAAATTGGATGGACGGTTGGCGTGCACCTCTGGAAGTGGTCATGTAGTAGGTGAGGGGACCATTTTGCTACATGATCCTCGGAGGAGTGTCATGTGTCTTACGGCAAAGATTAGAACCTTATAGATCTGACATTGTTCATTTTGTCAATTCTTTGAGAGGGTTCAAATCAAGACTGGAGTGCCATGGTTAGGTTTGTCCCTGTGGATTTGATGTCAATTTGAATCCCCACCCATTGGCTATTTTCACTTCCTGATGAACCTAAGTAAAGTGTGAATGTGTTTTTATCTATCTGATACTTTCTCTCTATCCAACTGCTTGAAGAGAAAAAAAATGACTTCTTTAGGCTCTGAGGGAAGTCTGGCCAAATTTTCTCTTCCCAATTCAAGTCTTATTCCCCACTGTGGCTATAATCCGATGAGCTGTGTATCATATAAGACATAAAGAATGAATGTTTTAGGGAAATGCCAAAGATAATTCCCTTTTTAGTAGCTTTCCTTTTCAAGAATCATAAAAAAATGTTTACTTTACAAATAAAAACATTTGGCATTTCTTTAAAGCTCATCAGATTTATAAGGGTTGATTTCATGTGGACAGTGTTTTATGTGAAATTAATGGCAAACAGTACTGTTTCGGCCTTCTGGGCCTATGATCAGTGCAGTGCTAATACTGGAGTCTAGGTTTGGTTATATTGCCACCTCAGATGATCCCAAATATGTGATTAATGCAGTTGTTGTGCAAAGCAGACCATGCTTACTCTTTTCGAAAGACATGATAGTACTTTTCTTTTAAGGAATCCACTAAAATGATTGCTCGCGATTTTGCCATTCTGTGAAAGTGTATTGCGATTAGTAGAATTATCTTGCTTGCACAGATTTTTATGGACATTTCATCTCATACTGATGACAACACAAAGGGGGAATTTACTTTTAAAAAAAGTTTAAAACTTGTAGGACTTGAAAAACATTTGAGAATCCAACATTGTTAGAAAATGAAAATGTTTGACTTTGTTTTGATTTGCGACGTAGAATGAAAAAGAAAATCTACAAATTCATGAATATTTTTATTTTTTCGTTCCAGCTTTATCTTAAGCTCAGTTTTGGAAGGGGGTAGGGGGAATTTACTTTTAAAGAAAGTTTATAACATGTAGGTATTTAAAAAAATCATTTTTTGGAATAAATCTTAAACAAAATTTAAGTGTATCAGATATGTCAGCTTTTTCATTATTTGAAATTTGCGAAGAATTGTAATTTTCAATTTTTTTTTGCAAAAGTATCTTTGAAATTTAGCTCATCAAATGATTCTTTCTTAAGATGTCCAAAAGAAGTCAGGAATATTTATTTGGTACCGTACTGAACTCTATGGTGTATATTTATCAGAAATTTATGTAGGCCTACTACAACATTTTATTTGTCATTGCCAGCACTAACCATTAACATTTAACCTTACTCACCCTAACTTACCTTCTACTTAAATTTCTGATAAATATGCACCATACAGGTCTCAAAATATTGACACTTCAGATTTCCTATTCGTACAATTTGAATATCCCGTAACCTAATGAAAATAAATTGTATAAGAAAGAATCATTTGAAAAAAAAACAAATAAAAAATCTTTTTTTTTTCATATCATGGATAATTTGACACATCTGTAGACCAATTTTCAGTCTAAAAGAATGAAAAATGAAAAATTTAAATTTCTGAAGATTTCATTTTTTCAGTCAAATATTAGAAAATCAAAAACATGACAAAAAAACTATTGTAGAATGAAAAAGAAAATCTACAAATTTCTGAAGATTTTTATTTTTTCGTTCCAGCTTTATTATAAGCTCAAAATGTTTGATTTTGTTTCGGTTTTCGATGTAGAATGAAAAAGAAAATCTACAAATTTCTGAAGATTTTTATTTTTTCGTTCCAGCTTTATTATAAGCTCAAAATGTTTGATTTTGTTTCGGTTTTCGATGTAGAATGAAAAAGAAAATCTACAAATTTCTGAAGATTTTTATTTTTTCGTTCCAGCTTTATTATAAGCTGAAAATGTTTGATATTGTTTTGACTTGCGACGTAGAATGAAAAAGAAAATCTACAAATTTCTGAAGATTTTTATTTTTTCGTTCCAGCTTTATTATAAGCTCAAAATGTTTGATTTTGTTTCGGTTTTCGATGTAGAATGAAAAAGAAAATCTACAAATTTCTGAAGATTTTTATTTTTTCGTTCCAGCTTTATTATAAGCTGAAAATGTTTGATATTGTTTTGACTTGCGACGTAGAATGAAAAAGAAAATCTACAAATTTCTGAAGATTTTTATTTTTTCGTTCCAGCTTTATTATAAGCTAAAAATGTTTGACTTTGTTTTGACTTGCGACGTAGAATGAAAAAGAAAATCTACAAATTTCTGAGGATTTTTATTTTTTTGTTCCAGCTTTATTATAAGCTCAAAATGTTTGATTTTGTTTCGGTTTTCGATGTAGAATGAATAAGAAAATCTACAAATTTCTGAAGATTTTTATTTTTTCGTTCCAGCTTTATTATAAGCTAAAAATGTTTGACTTTGTTTTGACTTGCGACGTAGAATGAAAAAGAAAATCTACAAATTTCTGAGGATTTTTATTTTTTCGTTCCAGCTTTATTATAAGCTCAAAATGTTTGATTTTGTTTCGGTTTTCGATGTAGAATGAAAAAGAAAATCTACAAATTTCTGAAGATTTTTATTTTTTCGTTCCAGCTTTATTATAAGCTCAAAATGTTTGATTTTGTTTCGGTTTTCGATGTAGAATGAAAAAGAAAATCTACAAATTTCTGAAGATTTTTATTTTTTCGTTCCAGCTTTATTATAAGCTGAAAATGTTTGATATTGTTTTGACTTGCGACGTAGAATGAAAAAGAAAATCTACAAATTTCTGAAGATTTTTATTTTTTCGTTCCAGCTTTATTATAAGCTAAAAATGTTTGACTTTTTGACTTGCGACGTAGAATGAAAAAGAAAATCTACAAATTTCTGAGGATTTTTATTTTTTCGTTCCAGCTTTATTATAAGCTCAAAATGTTTGATTTTGTTTCGGTTTTCGATGTAGAATGAAAAAGATAATCTACAAATTTCTGAAGATTTTTATTTTTTCGTTCCAGCTTTATTATAAGCTCAAAATGTTTGATTTTGTTTCGGTTTTCGATGTAGAATGAAAAAGAAAATCTACAAATTTCTGAAGATTTTTATTTTTTCGTTCCAGCTTTATTATAAGCTTAAAATGTTTGATATTGTTTTGACTTGCGACGTTGAATGAAAAAGAAAATCTACAAATTTCTGAGGATTTTTATTTTTTCGTTCCAATATTAGAATATCAAAAATAGAACAATGAGATGAATTGAAATCAATAAAAATCTGAGTTTCTGTTGGTTTCAGGGAATAGTCAACATATATTGATAAAAATCTAACTGAATCTGTGAAAACTTTAAAGGCAATGTATATGACCCTGTTCACTTTGATATTTCTTTTTTTTTATTTGATTACTTACTATAATTGCAGGCTTAAGAAAGAATCAGAAATGAAATAAAGTTTTAAATCATGCCAAATTGGGCTAATAAAGATACAAATATAGGATTCAGAAGAAAAATGGAGTACACGTTTATCTAAAATCAAATACATTGCTGTGATTGAAATGGTGAAAGTGGTGAGATATTATAGACCGAAACATCCTGTCCATAAAGGAAACCATAAAGGGTTATATGTTGAAATCCCGCAGCCAATTTGGTCGCATTGAAATATTCTTCTTCCTTTAGGTTTTTTCTCTAAAAACTGACCAATTTCTTGTATATGTTATGAGGTCAGCTTCATAACAACCATTCTTTCGACAAAATGAACTAGAAATGATGTACATTGAAATAAAATATTTTGTCTTGGTCTTGTTTATTTACTCTAATTAACGTGTTCAATAAGTTCAAAGTAACATGTCCTTTAGATACATATCATTTCACTGGTACAATGTAGCCAGGAATTTCCAAGGGGGGGTTACATTGATTAGCGAAGCAATCATAATCAACTTTAAGAGCTACAATTCCAACAGAATGTTGACTTTAACAGTGCTTTTTTGTTTCATCCTAACCCCTCGAACCCCAACTGGCCACGGGGTGGTACCAGTATGCTATAGTGATAGTTAAGAATGATGTACTTGCTACAAAATCACACTGATAATATACTTGTAGTATTAAATATATCTACTCTCAAAAACACTTTACAAGCCCATAAACCATATAAATATTGGTGGCTTTTTTTTATACGCCCACATGAAATGGCACAATTCTTGATGGATTTAGATGAAACTTGGTGTGAGTGTTTATAATCACCCACTGATGAATCCTTTTGAAAATCAGTAAAATATTTAAGTGAATTATTGCCCTTGTTCTTAAAAACACATTCAATTTTTAGCTCATACACACTCTAGAGATCTAAACTCAAATATTTTTGTTTAAATTAAAACTGCCAGTGGACGTATATTACCTTGCCTGGCAAGCTATCTTTTTGTTATATATTATATATTGAAGTTGGCAGTTCATCAGAGGTTTAATGATCACCATGATGTCTAACTTGTGATATAATCTAAGATCAAATACAGTTGGAAAGATATTAATTTGGGCCAGAGTTAGATACCGGTACAATATTTCCACCCAAAAAAATCAACAATTTAACCACACTGATATGATAAAAAGTGTAAAATTAAATAATGTTGTGCATCCAAAACTTCCATGGTAACAGTTTCAATTATATGTTATTTTCAAGTTATATCATAACAATTTCACTCAGACTATTTTTGTGGTAATTCTATTTTTAACTTGAAAACGTACATGTCAGTATAGTTGCCAAATATAAAAATTATAATTTGGTAATTAACATAAATACTAACTATCTGTGTTTTTATTAGAAAATTTAATGGCGACAGGAATTTTATAGAAAGTTATCTTTCTAAATTTCAATCTGATAAAATACAGTAATGGATATTGGGTTGCTTTAATTTACTGTTGATTACTTCAATCATTCCAGATCTGACACAACTTTTATATAGAAGTTTTCTGATGGTATTATATTGAATCAAGGCTTTATTTGCTATATATTATATAAGCAATCAGTATCAAAAAATCCCTTGAAACAGTTGAAAATCAAATAAGGTTCTGCATTAGTACAGAAAGTCTGGTATTTTCTTGTCAATTCACAAACAGAAACTCTGGATATAAAATATTTTTTTTAGTTCATCACTACTCTAGTTTTCTTTAAGATAATTTTCAGTTTTAAAATGTTTATATATGAAAGTAAAAATACATCCAGTATACAACATGAAATTTATAAACTCTAGCACCTTTCTTATACATGGTAGCACCATTTCTTTTAGTATTATGAAATTAAAAAGTGTTTTAACATGTGTATGAAAGTATTTAAAGTTAAAAAAAGGCAATATTCTAGTTAATGTTAGACAAGATTTGAACATGTGTTTAGATTGTTAAAACTTTCTATTAAGTTTTATTTACCGGTGTCTCAATAAAAGTGTCCCCAAGTTTGACAGAAAGTATCTCAGGCGTTAGTAAACTGATCTCTTTCAAACTTCTCACAGGTATACTTTAACATGTCCTTGTTCAAGTCTGAAAATGAGAGTCATCGAATAAAAATTGATTAAGTTCTGCCCCGAAGAAAATGGCAGGTCATAAAATTCAATATCAGAGCAAATGACCTATTTCAACCGAGTTCAATGTGATTTTACCACTTCGATCACTTATATCCACCCTTAGATGCTATCTCATCTAAAGGTATTTTCTCCCAAAAAAAAAACATCCAGCCTTTCAGTTCCTGTTCAGCCAGTTACCTGGTGCCCGTAATGTCTCCGGGCTGTATGGGATTCTCAGGTGTACTGTACTTGGGTTTTCAAAAAAGCATGTCAAAAAATTCAATATCAGAGCAAATTACCTATTCTAACCCGAGTTCAATGTGCTTTTACCACTTCCATTACCAATATACAAACGTGTTTTGTTTTTTTCATCCTGAGATACTGTACAGATCTCATCTAAAGTTATCTGCTCTAAACAAGCTTTTCAGTTCCTGTTCAGTCAGTTTGTCCCACTGGTGCCAGTTTTTACTTAAACTGAGTTCACATAGGAATATATGGTATATTGACGAGTCACATTGAGAAACATTTGCGCCCTACTTTTGTGGTGCTGATGATATGATCAGCTGTCGTTGATCGCCATTTTCACAATCATCATTTTCGGATTTCATCAAAGGGACATCTGTCAGGATGGGAAAAAAAACATTTATATAGATAGGTGATTGAAGTGGTAAAAGCACATTGTACTCGGGTTGAACAGTTAATTTGCTCTGATTTGTTCAGGGCAGTTCTTGTACAATTATTATTCAATGACTCTCATATTTTTAGGGTGTGACAAGGACATGTTGAAGTAAATCTGTGAGAATTTTGAAAGATATAGGTTCTCCAACGGCCGAGAAAGTGTTTGTCAAACTTGGGGACCATTTTTTTTGGTACATCCGATTTATTAACTATTGCTTTTACACACATTGGGCTGTTTTTTTTTTACTGTAATGACTATACATGTCTGACTAAAACTGAAAATGTCTGGTTAAATCAGTATTAAATGTAGATATGTCAAATTTTCATAATGAAAATGGATGTGAATATGACGTGGCTTTGAGATAAATGAGTCAGGATTATTTTAGCTTTTGTATGAATTTAAATTTGTAAATTTTGTTGTGTGTAACTGTCACAGGTGAAATAACTATTTATAACTTTGAATTAATTCTGTTTCTGTTGTTGTTATTATGCATGAATTAATTAAATTTGACACAACACTAAAAGTTAATAGCTTCCTTTTCACACAGTTTAGTGCTGACTTGTGATTTGATTTTAATACCTTATAAATGTAGTAGTTGATATGAACAACATGTACTTGAGGGACATATAAACTGGCAGTTGTTTTGAATTGGATAGTCACAAATCTGACCACTTAGGTCACCAATGCTGTCCAAATTATGCTATAAAATTATAAAAAGGAGTACCATACGTACTGTAGGTCAACTCTATTCAATGATCATAGCCATAGGGGCCCACGACTCAATGGGGGTGCAAATCGACTTATTGCCCGAATTTTAATGATATTTTGCCCGATTTTGGGGATTTTTTGCCCCCCTGCCCCTCTGTCTCCTACAGCTATGTCAATGATCATTTTCTGTTATATTTTTACCAGTTGCTCGCAGGCATTGAAAATCTTGTTTCTGCCAGAATCAGAAAGATTCAAGGTTGACCTTGGTCATCCTTTATGAATTGTATTAGACCAGCCCTTTTTTAAAATGAAAACTGTAAAAGATGAAATTTTCCTATGCAAACTGTAAGAAAGAAAACAAGCATTAAATGCCAAAATGTTAGTCATAACTTATTAGCATATGTAATTTATAACTCAACAAGATGTAAACCAAACAACATCTTTCTATTTTCTAATGTTTCTTCCTCTTACCATTTTTCATTTCAAAACAATCTGTACAACTTTAAATAAGACATATGGCGGACTGTATTTCCTCATTTCGTGTTTCTATCAGTGAATGGCATGATCATGGTATTTATCATCTAATCATGGCATATTTTTCATGTACAAATCATGATAAATCTCTTACCTGTACAAATCATGATATATCTCTTACCTGTACAAATCATGATATATCTCTTACCTGTATCACTAAGTCTTACCTGTATAAATCATATGGTATCTTACCTGTACAAATTATATGGTATCTTACCTGTATAAATCATATGGTATCTTACCTGTACAAATTATATGGTATCTTACCTGTATAAATCATATGGTATCTTACCTGTACAAATTATATGGTATCTTACCTGTACAAATCATATGGTATCTTACCTGTACAAATCCTATCAATGTTATCTTACCTGTACAAATCCTATCAATGGTATCTTACCTGTACAAATCCTATCAATGGTATCTTACCTGTACACATGATATCAATGGTATCTTACCTGTACAAATCATATGGTATCTTACCTGTACAAATCATATGGTATCTTACCTGTACAAATTATATGGTATCTTACCTGTACAAATCATATGGTATCTTACCTGTACAAATTATATGGTATCTTACCTGTACAAATCATTATTTTATCTTACATCTTACTTGTACAAATCATATGGTATCTTACCTGTACAAATCATATGGTATCTTACCTGTACAAATCATATGGTATCTTACCTGTATAAATCATATGGTATCTTACCTGTACAAAGTATATGGTATCTTACCTGTACAAATCATATGGTATCTTACCTGTACAAATTATATGGTATCTTACCTGTACAAATCATATGGTATTGTACCTGTACAAATCATGGTATACCTACACTGTAAAAGTCATAATATCTCTTATGTACATATATCTAGGTAACCCTTGTTTGTGCAGATCATGATTTTTCCTATCTGTTTTACTCATGGTATTTATAAAGACATCAAACTGGCAAAAACTTAGTTATAAATTGTGCAACAGATTTCTTGATATGATGAAATTTTTAGCATTCCCTGCATTTTTCAAACTTAAAATCAGAAGCTGAAAAATGGGACTTAAACTCCATTTCATTTCACCTAGACAACTGCAGCTTAAAAAGATAAATATAGCTATTTTAGTACCAAAATAATTTAACATAGATTGAAGTGCCAACCTACATTGTGAAAGAGATTTAGATAAGATGTTTTAGAAACAGAGTTGTTCTCATTTCAATATGGTAATAGTTGAGACTTCTCATGAGAGAGATTTAGAGAATAATATTACATAGTGAATAGTAATAGATGTTTGAAGTAAAAATGATCAGATCATTTGGGAAAACAATGAAGAGATTATACAATTATTTTTGACATTTTGATCTGAACTATGTTGTCTACTTTTCAGATTCAAAAAATGTGGCCTCAAAGGTGCATGTACTACAGTTTATGTGGCTTTAAAAGATCCTTGGACTGATACTTGAAAAGCTGAAGAGTAGTAATCAATCTAGACCGGAACATTTTGTCCCTCAATTAGTGAATTTGAGGATCAGGAAACCATTAATGGTTATAAGTTGAAATCGCGCAGCCAATTTGGTTGCGTTGAAATATTCTTTTTTCTCTAAAAACTGACAAATTTCTTTTATGTTATGATGTCAACTTTTTTTCGACAAAATAAACCAATAATTGTTGTCTCTAATCTCCGTTAAAATATTCAGATGAAGAGCCATATTTACTCTAATATTTTAATTCACTAATTGAGAGACAGGATGTTTCGGTCTATAATCAATCTGTCTTGACAATATTTTTCACATTGCACTCTGGCATTTGCCTGTCCTAATCAAATAGACCTGTGCAGAACAGTATAGACAGTATAATTTTAAATATAAAATTTTTATGTTAAACATATAATTAATGTTGAGGGCATGAAGATTTTGCAATGAATAGAGTGGTATATAGGAAGATTAAAAAAAATAATTAACAACTCATCACGGCTTACGTTACGCGGGTAGGTACAAATGGTTATTTGGTATTTATTATAAAATCAAAGTGTTTTACATATTTTGACGTTATTTATGTAATGAGGAAGAATGCGTAATTTAGATTATTTCATCCATAATGACTTCCCTAATGAGTTTGTTCTTAAGATTCTCTCTGTCTACATCTACTCAGTAATTAACGTGAATATTAAAGAGACTATACACAGTTTTTACATTTCTAATCCTGAATTGGAGAATTATCTAAAGAAATAAAAGCATTAAATAAGAACTTAGAAGAGAATTAATGTAAAATTTATTTAAAAGCTGTAGGATTGGTTGGTTGATATACTAGTATTGAGTGTGTTATGATAATAGAATAAGATCAAAGATCAAAGTGCAATAATACTATTTCAATACTAACACTTATTTACTATAAAACAAGAAAAGTTGATATTGAAACTGGTTGATAAAAGTTTTAGTGGAATTAAGAGCCTCTTATTTAAGTTTTGACTTGGGAAGCTATCCCTACAGGGAAAGAATTGCACTAGATTTAGTATGTAATGTCTTGTGACTTTTGATTTGCATTTGGCCATTTCTGGACACATGTGGTAAATGGATTTAAAAAGGGGACGCTTATTACGGTTGGTGAATGACAAATTCTCTCTATGTGCCTTAAAAGATGTTGTTTCGTGAAGATTTGTGAACTGTGTAGCTGCATGACAGTGTAATGTGTTAATGATAAAGGCTAGGAAAGGCTGCCTAGAGTCATACTGTTTTCTGTCTTAATTGAGATATAATAAGCAATCAGATAGGACCTAGACCGGTAATATTTCATTCCCTGGAGAGAGTCTGTCCATTTATTAACTGGAAGTATCTCAGGAAGAAACTTGTTGAAATTAAACCACAATCATGTATGAGTATTATAAAACTGAGGCCTCAGGTGAGGTGTCTTCAGCCTGATTCTGTCATAAGCTAGGTTACGTTTATATAGTTTAATGGCCAAACTGAAATCTAAATTTTAATTACAAAAGATCTCAGATCACTGGAACTATTTCACGTATCAGGTAATCAATTTGTAATGCTACATGCTATATATGTCACTTGGAATACGACTATCATTGGAATCTTATTATTCTGTACTACAATTAGATAGAAAACTAATACTTATTATGATCTGATAATTACCTGTAATATTAACTACAGACAATTTCAGTCTATTTTTACCTTACAGAATGTAGCTGAAGAGTTGATGATTATTTGACTGTTGGCACGACAATAACTCAGTAAGAGTTGAATGCCAGTTAACTCAATGAAATGAAACAAGATAGAAATGTAATAGGATACTGTGAAATATTCTTATTAAATTAGTTTCCAGGAAAAATTGTTCATATGTTTACATGTAGATAACAGTACAAAGTCATCATAGGTGTTTAGTTACATGAAGAAAAAAAGTTTGTGTACATTCCAAATGATTAGTGAATGAAGATTTCTGATATTACTAGTTAGTTGTTTGTGAATACAAACGCTGTTTATTGGTTGAAATGATGCGTTAGAATCAGGATATGACAAGCTCATCTCATTCTGTAGAGAGATATTTCAGATAAAACATTTATCAACTGTCAGCTAACAATTCAGAGTTACTCAGAGGAATAAATTTCGTAGAGGACTGAAGGATAAGTTCTTCCAAAATTTCTGTAATTCATTGTCAATTTCTCTTCCTTGTTTCTAAAGATGATAAACTAATGTGAACTAAATAGAGTTGTCCTGAAATTGTTTTGTGATTTTTCTTTTCATCAATATATTTAACAAATATGAAGCTATAATTATAGGCCTATTATAGTTATTAGCTCAGAACAAGTTGAATAAAAGGTAAGTTTCTTCAATCACATGTTGCTGTTGATTTCACTATACTTACCAGTTATGTCTTTCTGAATACTTAGATGTATTGTTGTTATTTTTTATATTTAAGATATTGTTTACTACAATTGAATCAATACTGCAAATCTTCACAACTATTCAGTTTTAAAAGGACAGAAACAGAACTGGAAATAAGTAGGTTGCCATTATGATGAATCAGGATTTTATACGCCCACATGATAAAGAAAAATTAAATTCTTTTATGGGCACAATAGAAGCAACAATTATTAATTGATTTTAATGAAAATTAGTGTATTTATTGCAATTGATTAGGTCTCGGTCTAGTTAATATTCAACAGATTTTTTAATAGCTGGTTTGAGTTATTATGGCCCCTGACTGATCAAATTTTGTGAACAATTTTTGATGTATCTTAATAAAACTTGGTGTAATTATTGCAATTGATAAGATCATATAATAAAATAGTAGAACTGCACATACGTGTCTATAGGAATTCAATATTGCATGAGGGGCTTGGCGTAGGGATATCACGAGTGTGCGTAGCACACGAGTGATATCCCGCCGCCAAGCCCCGAGTGCAATATTGAATTCCTATAGACTCGTGTGCAGTTCTACTTTTATTACATACACTATCGTTGATTGTTTTGAATGGAGTGTAGGTTTTTCATGTACACTAAAAAACGTACAACAAAAATTGTGCGATAAGGTTATGAGAGAAGTAGTCTAACGCCTAGGTGATAGAGACTACTAGCCTAAACAGGGGATTTCCAAAATTATTATTAGACTCAGAAATTTCCGGCTATAAATAGGCTGTTCCCAATGCCGTTCAACACTTAACCGCAAGGCTATTTTGCTTTCAAAAACATTAATTACGGTGTTCTTTATTGGTTTTGTAGACTCTTTTTGTTTGGACATGTTTTAAATTAAGAATTTATTTTAATTCATCATCATTTGTTTAAATTGAAACTTGTAATGCAACTGGGAATATTCTAAGTGAGATAAAAAAAAAAACCAAGATGGCGTCATTCGCGAGTCAGTAGAAAAAATAGTTCCGACCGTATTCAATGACCGTTGAATATGGATTCAATTATTACATGGGCTTGTATTCAATGATTGGCTGTCATAGTATTACACATGTATGTAATAAAATATTTAATGTGAGCAAATTGGTATCTTAGTTTTTATATCTTTTGTGACAGTTGCCAGTGGGCATATGTTACATTACCTGGCATGCTATGTTAAATAAAATTTATAAGTGTCATTTACTTTTTACTTTATTCAATTTATGTGGAATGGTTCTGAATCAAATAAGAA
The DNA here is from genome assembly GCA_029955415.1 of Lottia scabra. Classification (NCBI taxonomy): domain Eukaryota; kingdom Metazoa; phylum Mollusca; class Gastropoda; family Lottiidae; genus Lottia; species Lottia scabra. Next base: position 703,585 of record JARJEI010000052.1, on the reverse strand, counting down.
CACCATTAAAACAAGTCTGAAATTCCTAAAGACGGAATTTGATGAATTCAAGAGAATGCACTTAAAATCATTATAAACAGTTATGTAAGAAAACTGTGTAAAAAGAAGAACTCAATTTATTTTAGAGTAAAATTGCCTGCTATAAAGATACTGTATGAGAAAATATGTTGCTTTATTCTCATGGTATTTAAAGTTATAATATCAGAAATAGAGAAAATATCTTAAGCTACTTAAAGGCATGTGACTTGATCAAATTGATTAAGTTTTCAAACTTGGTCATAATTTAGCATCAGTTGTCAAATACTTACATCTGTTTCAGTTGATAAGCAAAGCATTGAATATAAATATGTTAAGAAATTATTCAATGAAGTTTATGAAAGAATTTACAATGAATTAATTATAAGAAAGAATCAAGTGTAAAACAATTAAAACAAAGAATGTACTATAAATTAAATATATTACAACTAAGGATCTTTTTAACATATTTTAACAAGAAATTTTGAACTAGTTTAGGAAAAACATTGAATTTGAAATTATTACAATTGGCCATATGGTTGGTATATTGTTTTGATCAGTATTAGCAGTATTAGTGTTAATAGATTTTTTAATTAGATAATCTAATTAATGAAACAATAGCTATTAACAATCTAATTAGTCTATTGTCTTACTTGTCAATATATTTGTATAAATGTTTTCAAGCCAGTTGAATGAAAAACTTTGTGAAATGAATAATAACCTATTGAAGAATGTTATATTTGACTATAATGAAATGTAACAGGAAATAAGCCAAGTTAAAGGATGTGAAATCTTACAAATTAACTTATTAATAACTTCGTATAAGGTGAAGAATTATGAAGATTAAAGGATTATAGATTTCCTCGAAGTCTTCTAACACTGCTGATTTTCTTTAAGGTAATATTACACCTAATCTTACAGAATATCTTAGATGATAATTGGAGTGTCATCTTTTTTGAAATTCCAACTTTCAAGGAACCTATAACAGACTGAGGTTGTTGTCGTAATTAAATATTATAACTAGACTCTGCATGACTGGTTCTTTTTGGGTTCGTGTCAGAATTGAAAACAGATTTCTAGGTAAGCAGGGCAGTGTTTAATATACTCAACCAGTCGATATCCTAGATTTATAGAAATTGGTTCAATCGATTGTTCCCAAGAAGCCCTCGGTTAACTTTACTATCATGTTAATGTACACTCAGGATGTATAAATAACACAAACTGACTTTATATCTTAAAATCAATCAGTTAGATTTTATACTATCACAGATTATAAACGTAATCATCTTATCAATAAAATTCAAGACATAAAATTCAATTAAGGGTCTGATAAATCATCTAGAAACAGTTACAAAATCAATTGAAAGAGGTAAAAGGCAATTTCAAACCTAATTCTTCATTCAGACAACTTGTCCATAATTAGTCTACAAACAGCTACGGTCATGATGCCATGATGCATTGCTGCTTAAGTTTTGCAAATTTTCAGTGAAAACTTTTTATTGCTGTAGTTGAGTTGAAAAGACAACCTGATAATTTTGCTTTTTTGGAACAGTGTTATGTACCAACTGAAGAGCGGATCCAAGGGGGGCAGGGCTCCCCCGGCTTGAGCCCCCCTATTTTTGGCCGACTGATGTTAGAACCCTCTAAAAATTTGCGGCTTGCGCCTTCGCCTTTGAAGCATGTTATATTTCAGGACCCCGCTTTCTCTAAATCCTGGATCCGCCCCTGCAACTAATCCTCAAAACATACATTCAGAACTTTGAATTGTGTATCCTACCACATAAACAATATCAAACAATCAGATTGTTGGTAAATAATTTAGCTATGAGAATCGTAAGTTATGAACTGCCTGATAAAAATGCCCGATATAGAATCTTCATATTGTAAAGAATATTAAATAAGTTTGTCACTATTATATACGATGATATATGACAGTATACCGTTCCGTCTGAAACATAAATTGATTATAGAATAATTCTGTCACTGTCCTAGATCATTACATACTATAATCTATAATCTATAATTGATAATTAGTTTAGAGAGGATAGATAGAATAGATTCTGTGTTGTATTCAACACCTATGTATATCTCACAATATATTGACCAGATTAGGTTTCATTTTGATTTGTCAACTTCACAACAAAACAAGTTCCATTTTTGACGACCAGTGACGTCAATTAGTTCCATTCACATACTCTCATCATTCGACTTGACCTTGGCCAATGTTTGTAACTAACATTTTAACTTGGTCGCAATAAGAAGACATCTTGCTCGTTATATGGGAAAGAGCAGACAACTCTTGTGTAAAGATTGAATTTGCTTGTCTGATTTGAAGGCAGTAACAGACAAATTAACGGGATTGTAAAGTGATTTTCTAAACTTTCTTGTTCAAACTTTCAATTTCTATTCGGACGTCTGTGGTTTTTGCAATTCCACTAAAACTAACAATTTTATGGCGTCACTGACAGTGATCTAGCGGAAGCTACTATTGATTGATAACTATGCAGATCACTGTCAGTGACGCCATAAAACATGTCAGTTTTAGTGGAATTGCAAGAACCACAGACGTCGAAATGAAAATTGGAATGGGGCAAATTGATGCTATCAGTGTCCCCGATACACATACAAAGTTTACAAAACCTCTTTACAATCCCTTTAATCTGAAGAATGATATTGATTGGGTGAATTATGATTGTTCCAAATGGGCAGTCTGTGTATAATATCTGTGGTCACTAGCATGCTAGTCTACTTCCGAATGTTGATACGAAAGATAGTCTTGTATGATTGGATGTTAGAAAATTATTAATTATCTTTCTTGATGGTCTGTTTAATGATTTAGTTTTGTAGATCTTCACACTCTGAGTGTCTAATGTAACTTAATGTATTTCATTGGACTATTATTAAATAATTAAAGCCTTATAGAAAGCTGATGGCTCTTATTGCTTCCACTGTTAATTAATGATAATTTTAAGGTATATTTATACTTAGCTCTTTTATACAACTTCCTTATTAATTATGATGATGACTATACAGCTTCTTATAATGATGATGATTACATATATGCAGCTTTCTTTTATTAATGGTATGTCTTGCATGTGGATAAGGCAATAACTGGAAAATGCTTTGACAAATATTTCAATATATGCCAATTTATTAGAGCTTAAAACACAGGTTTTAAGGAATTGGAAAATTGGAACCAATAAATCAGAATTGAAACAATAACCTTAAGAACTTAAGCTATTTATAATTTCCTATATCTTGTCTTTTTCCAAGTGAATGCATCCAACAATAAATGTGATCATTTGAGTGTAAATGTAGTGGAGATTACATTGTACAACATCGCTTATCATACTGAACTGTTTGGAACTATCAGGATTTCTATAGAAATTCCTATCGTGTGTTTCAAAATGATAAAGTTGTATCCTAAACCTGATCTTATTTACATGAATTGAGGGTCATCTCTTGTGCTAAAAGAGATGATTCTACTTTTTTACCTTATAAAAAATATGAAGTTTCAGTTATATATTTAATAGTAATGGTCAAAGTCAAAATCTGCCAGATAAGTTCTTTCAATGTGGATCAAGTTGGTTATGATTAAATGGATTGATATATTCCAGTGATAAAAAGTTTTTCACTTCTGTGATCCTGGAAAAAATATTTGTAAATTGCTACAGTGTGTATATATTTCTTTGCCTTGAAGTTTTGACAGATGTTTTTTGGTATCATCAAGATGGTCAAAAACATAGAAGCATTTCTTAAAATTCTTTTATTTTGTTAAGACAAGTTAAATTTGATGCAGCATTTAATGTTTTATGATGATGATTTTAATCTTGAAAAGTAGATTCATAATTTAAAACATTATTAATTATAATCTGGTTTTATATTTCAGGTGAATTGTTGAAGGATTATTTTTATTTACCAGAAGACAAGAATTAGAGAGTAATTAACTTGGTAAAATAATTCTACAAACTTCAGTCCATTCGTTTAACAACAGATCTTTAGAGTGAAATCAACAATAAGTTTTCATTAAAGGACAAAATCTGCAGACAGACAACAGTGCAACCTCATACAAAAGAGATGTTTTAGTTCAGGAATTGTTTTGAGAGAAGACTAGATCAAGCTATAAATGTGATACGGTGATATTATGTCTGTAGAAACAAAGTCCTAGCACCACCAATTTGACATGTTACTTATGAATGACTGAATCATCTGTTGGTTGACATGAATAGTGGATGAAGATGACACCAGTATAATATCTTGATGCTTTGTGAAAATTGGAAATAGTTTGTTTCATGAGGATTGTGAAATAAAACATCAGGATCTTTGTCTTCTGTTTATTTAAAAAGATTGTCTCAAAGATATGTGATAGTGATTTGTAATTCACCCAACATCAACCAAAATATTAAGATTTAAAATGGCAGACAGGAATGAGACAAACGTTTTTGAATCAAATGACATAAATATAACGGAAATGACTGGCAGTCCGTGGAGTTTCTCTTTTTCCACAACAATGGCCGTCCTTTTGTCAATTTCATCAGTATTAACAGTGGTTGGCAACTTAATGGTGATAGTGGTAGTGATACGTTATCCCGTGATGAGAACACGAACTAATTTATTTCTAACAAATTTAGCTGTGGCTGATCTGATGGTGGGACTTCTGCTAGTTCCAAGCTCAATTTCAACTCTAGTGGCAGGAAAGTGGATTCTTGGTAACACTGCCTGTTCTATCAATGGATTTTTAAACTGTTTCTGTCTAGTCACTTCAATTCATACCTTGATGTATATCAGCATTCATAAATGTTATTCTTTACCTAGAACTCCATCTGACTCCTTAAAACAATCTCAAATATTATTAATGGTGGCTGCAACTTGGATTTGGGCAGGATTTTTATCAACAATAACAGTAACAGGGCTTAATCATGTATTTTATAAAAAAAATACCTCACAATGTGGGCCAAGTTACCCTCATGATTTAAAGACTTATATACATCATATGTTTGTACAAGGTACAGGAATAGTTGTACCTCTCGTAACCATGGTGATTTGTTATTTCCGAATGTTTCGAACAATTTGGTACCATTCTCAATCCTTAAGAAATCACACAACGTTGGATAACAACTTGATTGTTTCTCAACAGAAGAAAATATTTAAAACATTGATTATGGTGCTGGCATGTTTTATATTATGTTGGATACCCTATCAACTTTATGCATCTTATACCACCATTGTCAAAGATAAGGAACATTTTAGCCCTTATATTAACCCAGTGGTAAGTTGCTTTAAACATTTCATGTCATTTGCTGCTGCAATCAGCCTAGCACTGTTGAAAATACAGGTCAAATGGACCCTCACTTTAACACACTTTTTAGAATATTTGAATTGTTGAATGGTTTACTTAGACCCAGAAATTTTGGAACATATATTTTCAGTGATCTTGGCAGGAAAATGCTGTAAACCACCCCCCCCCCCCCCCCCCACCAAAAAAAATCAAAAAAATGTCTAGATCTTTGTTTGAATGTGATAAACAAGGAAATGTTGTCCTCTTCAACTAAGTTACAAGGAATTTTGGAATCACTTGTAGGTTGTTGTAATGTCATTATTTTGGTGTAATTATTTAATTTTCACTGAGATAGATTATTGTCTTTTTCTATACAGACTAAGAGACTTCCAGGTGCCATAATTTCTTAGTAATATCAGTCACCTTGACTAGGTAGATAATGAGATTTAGTCTAAGCCATAGTTTGATTAAGTTGAACCTACCAAGGTTGTATTAGCTTCATTTCAAGATGGAGGATGTTGTTTACTTGTGACTTATACAGTTGAATTTAAAGGGGTATATATTCGAGAATAAAGCTAAGATTCCAAATACGCGTCATGCGTCATCTGTCATGCATTAAAAATCGAAATGATTGGTTTTAGAGGGTATGATTCCATATATGCAGTAGCGATATCCGTCAATTAGTCAAAAACCAACCATTTCGATTTTTTTTTTTTTATGGAATCTGAGATTTAGAATAAAGTTAATAAATGCTTAGTTTTTGTCTGTTTGTCATTTTGCAGGCATATTTGTTTGGATATATTAACAGCGCTTTCAACCCTATTATATATGCTTTACGTAGTAAATCATTTAGACATGGTTATAAAGAAATATGGTGTCAAACAACTGGTTATATCATGAATGAAGGTGAGTCATTCTTACATATTTCTCTAAAGGCAAACAGTACTGTTTCAGCCTTTCTAATTTCTTTGTTAAGTGTAACGGGTATTTGAAAAAAAAACTGGTTTTCATTTCATTCCATACATTTTTGAAAAACATCAAGTGATTAAAAATCTTTCAGTTTTTAGATGAAGTCTTTCAACTTTTTCATATAAACCAGGCCTTCTCAAGTGGCGTCCCGCGATGCCCTCAAGAGTGGTCCCTCAAAAGTTACTCCTTTGGCCTACGCTCTCTGCTCGCTATGTCAAATAATTTCTATTCGGCCCGTATATTTCACTCATAAAATGCATTTGGTCCTTTATAGAAATTAATTGCGAAGGCCTGATATAAACTATGATTTTTCAGTTATGTTTACATTTTGTGTTTAGTTATCCTTACTTCTATTTTTTAAGTTTTCAAAATAAATATTATTTTTAGAAAATGCTTTTTTATTATAATCTATATTTTTCACCTTGACCTACATTTATAATAATCCTTAAGCCACATTTATAATGACATTGCCCTATATATATATGTATAACCTTGACCCACATATGTATAACCTTGACCCAATGCTTTGACCTTAAAATTCAATATTTCATTATAACAATATATTTTCTTTTTTTTAATTCTTTGATTTAAACTTAAAATTTTCAACGTTTGGTTAATTTGCTTCATTATAACAGGCTTGAATGTTGCTGGGCGCCCACGTGGATTGAGTAATGCTATGTTAGGTAATATTTGTTGCCTGAATCCCACAAATCCCAATTATAATTTAGTACCATTGTTACCTATTTGAAATGGGTGTATAATTTGGCTTGAACAACCAATAACATTGAAATTATAGTTTTATTAATATTATTTAGTTTTCCATTATTTTTGTACCTTTACCATCCATTTAAGATTCTTTTTGTTTGGATACAATCTTTATAAATGAGGCGTGCATAAATTTAAGCTTATTTAATTTACTCATCTAATTTTATATATTTATTAAGATTTTGATTCATTCAGAGGAGCTTGTTATCATAGAGATGCATAAGAGATTTTCTGGAGATTTGTGTACATCAGAAACATGTATCTTTCATTTTCATCACCCAGACACAAGATTTCAGAAATTTTAAATAGATTATAACATCTTCTTTTGAAAATTGAGCTAAATAATAGCCTTAAAGAATGTCGTCAATAAATCAGATCAGATTTTGTTTTCTGATTTGCCGGTATTTGATCAAGGCAAAATTAAAACTTCATACAGAACCCTACCATACCCAATAAAAGCTATATATCTATATATTTTTATTTAGTTATTTTTTTTATGTGCTTTAGAGAACCTTACTTGCATGTCAGTTTTGTTTTGGTTGAAAGTTATATCTTTCTTTGCAGAAATATTTGGTTCTGTGTTTTTTAAGTGAAATTCAAGATTTTCGAAATAATTTTATTACTTTAAACATTTATTTTTTCATTATTTATTCAAATATTTATTACTTTCATAAATTCAGTTTAAATTCGATATTTATTTCATAATTTAAGTTTTTTTTTCATTCAGTTAATTGTCAAACCATCTATATCTTCCCATCAAAAATGTCATGCCAGAAATTGTGTTAATTCTTTATTTTGAAATTAAATATAGATTATATGTTTACTCGAAGAAATCGACGTCTGTAATCTGACTGGTCAGGTAATTTGATTGATAGGTGTCATGTAAAATGTAGTGATCTATAAATGTTAACACCTCCCCCTTTTTTTTTTATCCCTCACCACAATTTCTATATCAACGTAATTATAGTATGTATAGTACCGTATTAATTATATATCTGACTGATACACTTTGATATATGTTTAGGACAGATTTTTCGCTAATGATATGGAAAGTCTAGCTTAATGAAAAACATCAACAACAACAATGTTTCAGCAGTACTTGGGACAATATATTTCAGTTTTAGGATGAGGTATTTCAGTTCTATTGAACTTTATTACTGTAGAAAATTCATCAAATTTAATTGTCTATTTTTTTATAAACCTGCGATGTATATTCACCTGTCTATACTTATCAAATGTTGTGTCGATATCTATTGTATATTTGCATGATCATATTAATGGTTGTACCCAAGAACTATTCTCCATTATTTGAAATACTTCTCTTGATATGTGTATAATGCCCTTGACCTTGGCGGTCAACTCATTCTTTTATGTGGACATGTATTGTCACCACCCCTGATTAAGTTGGAATTTGAGCTATTTTCGACCATAAGAAGCAGAGTTTTTGCCCCTGCCCCAAAATCTTGAATATTATGCTATTACTCTCTTAGTTTTCAACCGATTTTGATGAAACTTAAAATAGATGTTATTGGACCTGAATCGAAAGGTTTGAGAAAGTCGAGTTTACTTGTGATGAAATTTAAGGCTTTTTCATTCTTACCATCCTCATGCTTTGGTGGGCGTTGGTCGACTATCTTTCTTTGATCTTTCCCACATTAGATGAGCTGCTATTGTTAACCAATCTTTCAAAATTTGAGACCTTTTCAATATTGATAATTTAATTTATTGTTTTGACTTTATAACACTTAAAACACTGTTATCAGTGGGTGTATATTACTTTTCCTGGCAATTTTTGAGGACTGTTGTAATTTATTTGGTTTCTTTTATTTTTTCTTAGAAAGCTTTTACATTAGTACATATTATTGCCTGCTTTATTATTTATAGCCCGCTTTGCATGTGCATCACATCTTGTTTTTCTTTAATATCTATATTTTATTATTTATTTTTATTATCCTCTATAGTCCTCTAAATATCTGGTTAACAATCTGATTATTAACTAACTGATAAAACTAAATATCACAACACTTTGAGCATTGTTTTTATCTGTTCAGGAGTCTAACTCCACAGAAATCAAGACTTTATCATTTAAATTATTTAATTATTGGCAGTAGAGCTAGAAGTTCAAGTTTAAATGATAGTCCCAGATAGAAGTTTTAGGAAACAATGAAACCATGCAAGTTTTGCATAATATGTGGCTCATGATTCAGTGGTTAAACATATATTTGAGATAATGAAAGCTATAAACTACTGAATATGGCCAAAACTGTCATCTCGATTGGCAGATATGAGATGACATGTTGATCTTGAAATTATCATTTTGGTAGAAAATTTATCTGGTACTTTCACTTTAAGACATTACATTAAGCTTTTAGAATATTTCTCCTTTTCTTCTCATTTCAGAAAATCATAAAAAACAGACATCAAAATACCAAGATTCTGGAAAATTATAAGATTTTATGGTGTTCACATGGCTTTCAGCTTCCAGCTTTCTGCTTAGTACCTACTAACATAGCATTTACTAACACTGTAACCTTATCTCTGTATGACCTAAAACACATGGAAGTGTAATGACACTCTTTATCCTAACCCCTATCACCTAACACTTACGCTTCCTCTTATAAATATCTTCTTTATATTGCTAGAATTCTATAGTTTAAACAAAATTGATACACTTGGTTAATGTTAAATCAACCTAGCTGACAACTGCTTGATATATTCATGAGAAAGGCAGATATCCACTTAATATAACCTGATATTCACTTTATGTAACTTGATATCAACTTAATATAACTTCAGATAACCTAATGTATAGCTAATGTATGCAGATATCCACTTAATATAACCAGATATCTTAATGTAAAGCTAATATATGCAGAAATCCACTTAATATAATCAGATATCTTAATGTAAAGCTGATGAATGCAGATAATATAACCTTCATGATGAACCTCATAAACCAGAAATCTTAATGTAAAGCTAATGAATGCAGATAATATAACCTTAATGATGAAATTCATATAACCAGATATCCTAATGTAAAGTTACTGTATGCAGATATCCATGTAATATAACCTTAATATAACCAGATATCCATTTAATATAACCAGATAACTTAATGTAAAGCTAATGTTTGCAGATATCCACCTAATATAACCTTCATGATGAACTTCATATTACCAGATATCTTGGTGTAAAGCTAATGTATGCAGATATCCACTTAATATAACCAGATATCTTAATGTAAAGCTAATGCAGATATCTACTTAATATAACCAAATATCTTAATGTAAAGCTAATGTATGCAGATATCCACTTAATATAACCAAATATCTTAATGTAAAGTTAATGTATACAGATATCCAGTTAATATAACCAGATATTTTAATGTAAAGCTAACGTATGCTGCAGATATCTACTTAATATAACCAAATATCTTAATGTAAAGCTAATGTATGCAGATATCCACTTAATATAACTTTAATATTTATATAACCAGATATCTTAATGTAAAGCTAATGCAGATATCCACTTAATATAACCAAATATCTTAATGTAAAGTTAATGTATACAGATATCCAGTTAATATAACCAGATATTTTAATGTAAAGCTAACGTATGCTGCAGATATCCACTTAATATAACCTTCATATAACCAGATATCTTAATGTAAAGCTAATGTATGCAGATATCCACTTAATATAACCAGATATTTTAATGTAAAGCTAATGTATGCAGATATCCACTTTATATAACCTTAATATAACCAGATATCTTAATGTAAAGCTAATGTATGCAGATATCCACTTTATATAACCTTAAAGTATTGTAAATGTAGGCAGATAATATCCATTTTAATGTAACCTGAAATCTACTTCTTTGCAAACAGATATCAATCTTGTGTAATCAAATATACACCAAATGTAACAAGACATCCACAATGTAACCAGATTACTACAGGATGCAACCACATAACCTTATGATGTAGTCGTATCACTACACCAAGATTTGAATTTCGAGTCCCATTTGAGTTTCTAGTCCCAATAGTTGTGTCTCCCATTGGTGCTCAATTAGTATAATGAATACCAACATTCTGTTTTTTATTGTGTTTATATATACCTAGATTTTTTAAAGGGATATTATCATTCAATTGTTTATTTATTTGTATTTATCACTTTCCAGAATGAAAATAAGAAGTGAAATTTGTCTACAATTGAATGAAAAATTGTTAGTTATATTTTTAAAAAAAGGTTTTCAAAATTTCATTCTGGAAGTGAAACTAATTCTTTTTTCTTTATTAAGCAATTAAATTTAAATTTGATATTTCTTGCCTTATTTGTTATGTTTTTTAAAACTCAACTAGCTCAATAATATATTATTTTATAAATATATTTTCTCTTCAAATCTAGTTTCATCAATATTAGCCTCAAATGAATATAAAATACCTATTATGCCACCAATTTGGACCATACCTTTTTTCTTATCAATTAATCTTTTGACCTGTCTAAAATTAGCTTTTATAACTTTTAGTTGTTTTTTTGATATGCCATAAATAGTGTGGCTATCTTATCAACTCTTTGAATTTCTGTCATCTGTCCATAGACTGTTTTTGGGTCCATAGACTGTCATTTGACAATAGAAACACTTTTTTTCTGAGAATTTACATTATATGAGATTTAAATGCAAACAGTACTGCTTCGGCCTTCTGGGATTTACTCAAAAATAGCCAATTTTTAGTGGTTAGAATTTTCTTTAGCCCCTAGACATTTTAGAGTGCTATTTTGTAGATTAATTTGCATTTGCCAAAGTTTGAACAATTTTTTATTGTACAGTATTCATTGATGATTTTACTTTTGTTTTGCTTGTGTTTTATTTCTGCTCAATAATTTGTTGTTTATTTATTTGATATTTTTGATGTTGACTTGTAGAATAAATAATCTAATATTCTCTATCATGTCATTAGAAAGGAGAAAACTGTTATTATTATTTAATGAAAATAGACCTTAAAGTTAACTTTTAGGCAGCTATACATGTATGTTCTAGTCAAGAACAGGGACTTAATTTCATTGCAGAATATTGATGGGCTCCCAGTTCAAGATATGTTGGTCTGTAGGCCGTACATTAATTTAGATTATCTCCCTTGTAGCGTTATGGGTCGTTACAGATTGAAAACTCTTGGGAGTAGTTCACTGCTAGACAACTGTTTTTTTTTTTTTTATCTAGTAAGTTGTAGACAACTGTTGTTGCTCTCGATTTGCCATGTTTTAGGATGCGATTTTGATTAACGGAAATTTTTATTATGTCCATTAAAATCAATTTCTTAATGATATTTTCACTGTTTCACTGCTACTGGGTATCGTAGCCAACTATAAGATTTTAAGAATGATGCACTGTATTCATTAACAAAAATATAGACTAATATGGTTGCCTAAAGCAATCTTGTGCTTAACGGGGTGGTAGATTTTTCAGAATATGGATCAACGTTTTTAAAATTAAAGGATTTATTCATTTACTAAGATAAAAAAATAATAATTGTGGAAATTTGGAAAGCTGTTTAAATTATGTCTTGTTAACATATTTTTCTTTGAATTAAGAAATAAAGTAGGGCTGATGAGGGGATAACTGGTAAAATACGTCATTGAATACTATCTAATTTTATGACTTATTAGCTTCCATTATTTTATTTTCAGATTCGTTTCCAGAAGAAGATGTGGAAAGTCCGTTAAGACGCCTGTCATTTTTTGTTCTGGGGAGAAGTTCTATTAGGTCTGGAACTGAACTAAGCAGATCGCGTCAAACGTTAGATCGTTCCCGCCAATCTCTCAATCTGATTACATCTTCTGTTAAAGGTATAGACGGAAGAAAGAACTCAATCCAAAGTTTGGATTCTTCAAAGGTCCTTGAAAAGAAACGAAAAAAATTCAAACGTCACAGGAGTTTAACAGAGATGATGCGAGCTGTGCCAAAAACAAGTTCCGGAAGTTCAATAATCAGACGTGACGGTTCCATTGTGATTATGAAAGGTGCGAAAATAGTCAGCGTGCGGGAAGACAAGGACTTCAACGGTAGCATGCTGGGAAATTCTGGAAAATCTCAAAATGGTCAGAGTTTACAAGTTTCCGGTATGGGTAGAAGGGATCTTAGTATTGTATATAGCAATGCTGATGATGAAAGTGATGACGAGGTTTTCGAGGATTCTGATAGCGATAAACAATATGACATACAACAATTAAACAACAATAGTATTAAAGGTCAACGATCTGGTTCGATTTTTTATTCTGAAGAATCTGATAGCCCAAATGACAGTGAAACTTGTTTCAGTAGTGTTTCTGAACCTAACTCGGCGAAACCCTTGCTCTCCAACACAGACGAAAACAGTATTATAGCCACCATGCCTTTGGCAGCACATACAAAGTATGGTTTGGCTAAAAGTGACATGTATCTGGAAATAGACACAGAGAAACTTGGGCCTGATAAGAATTCTTCCAAGAATTCTAAACCCCCCAATAGATTTTTCCCACATGTTGATTTTGGTAAACTATTTGTAAGATCTTCAAGTGAGAAAAAACTCTATCTTCACAAATCCCCTTTATTACAACGGCGCTTACAAAATAAAACCGGTTCTGAACCTCTGTTAAATCCTCTGTAATCGATTACAGTAAGAACCAAAACACAGTTTGATAAAACAAAAATCCAGTCGATCTTTAAATACTTCTGATAATGACTAAAAGTGTTAGGATATTCTATAGAGTCTCAGGAAGCATTATATTATTTTACATCAAGTAACCAACAACAATTACAAAACAGACGATATTATAATTGATGCATTCTGAATAGTTTATTAAACAAAACAATGAATAATGATTTAAAGTAAACCGTTATAACAATATCTTCAAGGTACATCAATTTGTTATGGTTCTATATATAGATACAACTTATTATTTCATTATCGGTATTGAATATTATACATAATGATGATCTATATAAACATACCAACGCTATGGATATATTTTGATATTTAGATTTTCAAGAGTCACTGTCCTATGTGGAAGGAAGGAAACAACTCAATAAAATATAGCTATAGTATATCCACGTGCTTAGAGTCTCTAAGAGTCTCTATTTTGTATTCTAGTGAAGACCTCGCCATGCTCGCCTTTCAAAAACACATATAATGCCACAGTGCATGTGTTTATTTTGGTTTTTAACAGTTTGTTGTTGAGAATCCGAATACTTGGTAGGTTTAAATATTGTACATCTGCTAGAATTGAACGTAACCATGAAATCGTGTAGGATGTACAATATTGACATAATACAATGTATTGAATTCCAATTTTACTGTTATCTCGTTTAATTTACCGCCGTGAACGTCTTGTCGGTTATTGAACTCCTGATAAATATAGTTAAGTGCATTTAAACCAGCCAAACTGATAACAATCTCGTATATTTTTTACTTTATATATGTCATTATATTTTAATGAGTGTATTTGAGAAAGAAACTGATGCTTTGTTTTTAACATAAAACATGTCAATTATTACAGAAAAAACGTAGGCCCTATACTTAATAAGTTACACGAATAACCAAAGACAGAACTTCCTACTTTTTGTTCTGGTCAAAAATATAGCTTTAACTGACTTGTATTAATTATGTTGCCTACATTATACGCCATCTAGATGCAGTACCATGATAGCTGGCATAATATAACTATATTTTATGGTGGAAGCACCCTTGGTAAAACAGTTTGTACCTCAATTTCAAATTTATCTTAAATAGATTTAAAAATTTGGATTTTATACTTTTTAACTTTTTAAAGGGAATCCCCTCATATTGAACGCAAGATGCTAACAACTTGGAAGCTTTTTAAATTTGGAACCTCAACGCCGACTGCAGTTTTCTTCCTTTCCCCATATTACCCTGTTCAATATGTGTACCTTCAGTTCCATGAGGTTGGCACCATCACTGATTTTTTTTTTAAATTTTTAACGATTGTGAGATTGTCACATCAACTAATAAAACAATTATATTCATATGTAAATGTAACAAGTTGGTAAATTAGTATTTTATATGTTTTAATGGTATTTTATTTTTGTTATTGTTTTTAGATAATTTTTTAGATAATGTTTTAATAAATATATGTTTATTGATTCTGTCTGGCAGTTGTAATGTCAAGAGGATCCTTATCTAACATTTAAACATTATCCAAAGCCAGAGATAAATAACAATTAACAAATCTTTGGGAAAAAAAGCTTTGCAAAGTCATATCTTTTCTGAGATCAGAATTTCTCAACACTGAGCCAACAAGCATTCGAAAGCAAATAAGCTAACTTGTTTACAAGTAAATTGATCCAATTGAAAAATATTGGGTGTGTAAAAAACGAAGACCCAAAGACCTAAGACCTAAAAAAGGAAGACCCCACCAGGTAAAAAACGAAGACCTTGTGAAAAAATCCGACAAGACATAGAAATATTCCATTGAAATTTCACTCAAAGGCTAAGCCAGTCAATACGCCAATTTCACCAGGAAATGAGCAAAATCCATCACCCCCTCCCTTTCCTGCAGGGTGAAACATAAATGGCGGGCGTGCTGAATGCACGGGTGATTCCATTGATATATAGGAAACTTTTTTATTCCCTTTTCGAACGCAACCAAAATGCTCACACGACACCAAGGGCATCATCGCACTGCCTTGCACGAGGTATTTTTTCATTCCATAATATAGTTAGCCCACTGTGATAAAATTTCAGAGGTAAAAAAGGAAGACCCCACGAGGTAAAAAACGAAGACCCTGTGAAAAAATCCGACAAGACATAGAAATATTCCATTGAAATTTCACTCAAAGGTTAAGCCAGTCAATACGTCAATTTCCCCAGAAAATTAGCAAAATCCATCACCCCCTCCTACAGGGTGAAACATAAATGGCGGGCGTGCTGAATGCACGGGTGATTCCATCAATCTTACCATGATTCTATTCTGAAAAACCACATTTCCCTGCTTATTAACCATGATTCTCTTCCAAATTACCACGATTTTCTGTTACCTACCACGATTCTATTCTGAAAAACCACGATTTTCTGCTGACTTACCATGATTCTATTCTGAAAAACCACATATCCATGATTATTAACCATGATTCTCTTGAATTACCTCGATTTTCTGTTTAGGCTACTTACCATGATTCTATTCTGAAAAAGCACATTTCCCTGCTTATTAACCACGATTCTCTTCCAAATTACCATGATGCTATTCTGAAAAAGCACATTTCCCTGCTTATTAACCATGATTCTCTTCCAAATTACCATGATTATATTCTGAAAAAGCACATGTCCCTGCTTATTAACCATGATTCTCTTCCGAATTACCACGATTTTCTGCTTGCTTATCATGATTATATTCTGAAAAACCACATTTCCCTGCTAGTTTTATTATAAAAACAAAGTTATTTATGCACACCCGGTATCGTTTCCAAACACAAACATCAGTCCAATTTATTCTTGGGTATAAAAATTGAAACAAAAACGTTGAAACTTATCTTATGTTCAATTCTACCAAGAAATGAAGTTCACAGTTAGCGTTTGTCTGTTGAATTCGACCTGAACAAATTTATGCCAACAATCAAACACAATCGTAACAAACCAAACATATAGGCCTAGTAGTGTTTGTCAGCGGACTAATTAACCTGTTAAATATTAACCCTAGCTGGAATAAACAAATTAATTACCAGGATTTGTTTGTAGATTAAGGCCAGATTCATTAGGATGTAACATTAATCAAGTCATTTAAAGTTACTACGGAACGCCATCGGTGCTTTCAATCTTATACTTTCTCAAGGCTTCAATGAAAATAAATGGATAAATATCAACATTTTTCAAAGGTTTAAAAAGCCGTTATTTCTTTGACACCTGACCATCCTAAGCAACTGATGAAGGTGAAAGAACATCTATAGCTCAATGACATGTAATAATATGATAATGCTTGGAGATACTGAGAAAGTACGATGAAATAAACATACTTAGCTACAGCGGCCCTTAAAATTAATTGTGAACCAGAATGCAGAATAAAATTATGCGAAGTCGGTCATTTTACTTTTACGGTTGACCTAATTCTGTTTTCACCTAGGGCCATTTTAAAGGAGCCCTAATGGAAATCGAACTCATGTCTAGTGTATATGTGTCACATCCCGAGGACCTTGATGACCTTATACAAGTACTACACAGACCTACATAGTTTATTCAGCCTTAAGCTCTTTATTTACTCAACAATTCTCTCATATACCCTAAGGTTTAGTACCTACTGAACAATTCCAAGGTAACTGGAGTTATTATCGTTTGATATTTGCATTAATTATTATATACAGCTATTCCATTGCCTGTCTACTTCCGGGTTACAACAAGTTCTTCAGACGTTTTCCTAGAAATACTAGATTATGACGGATGTATCACCTTTGAACAGAAATTTACTATAAACCTTGAAATATATAAGGTTTTATCTCTTTTCACTTTAGATGGGATTAATGACGTTGCTAACTCCAAAACATTTTCTTTTACACAAGCTACAAAATCGTTTATGGGTTTTAATAAAGGCTAACAACATTTACCAATGAGAGTTCATAATTCTAAATAGCTCAGATCATCGAAATCAATGATGTTTTTTTAAGACATGACTTGTCTTGCTATGAAAGCTACTGGGCTGTAAGGTAATTTGTTAACCTTGACATTACCTGTAAGCTATATTTAATAAACCATGTGGTAATTAATATAATAAATACATGTATTACTATAGCACACTTCGTTGACCTTTGACATGTTTACCGTGTAGTCTATTTACAAATATATATATGTGTACATGTAGTTACATTTCCAACTAAACAGATTGTCGGTCAAAACATTGTCTTATCTGTATAATATCAAGCGTTTATTTTCTTACTTAGTATACTTTTAACAAACAAGGGACATAATATAGTTTCAACCTTTCTTTTCCCTGCAGTGGATCGGGCTGCTTTCCAAATGTTTGTATTCCTTTTTTAAATGAAAATTTGAAGTCTGGTTTGAAACACTCTTACTAATAGACCCTTGCGCCGCCGCCATTAGCCGCCGCCGCCGCCGATTTCTTTACAGCCATAATCTGCCAGTTGTGAAAACTAAGCGCCGCCGATTTAAGTCAGCCGATTTCTGCCACTTTGTAAATGAATTCAAGATCAAGACGATCGTCACTTAGACCTACCATGCTGAACATAATAATTTTCATCCATGATAATTCAAATTCTATTGTAGTTTGATTAAGATTTTGAATAGTGAGTTGATTATTCAGAAATAAATAACTTGCTAACAAACACCAGTTGTTTATGATACCTGCAGTGTATAATGTATGTTCCTTCATTATAACTCAAATTTTTAATGGAGAAAATCAGTTTTAGCCGCCGAAAACCGCCGATTTTTTTTGCTAGCCAATTCAGCCAGTTCAAAACCGGCTAACCGAAAACAAATGGCTAGCCAGTCGGTTTCATCTGCTAGCCAGTCACTTTTTACAAAATAAATCGGCGCAAGGGTCTACTTACTAAGGGTAGATTTTTTTTATATATATAAAAGTGAAACTAGGCACCCCCGGGAAACCAATTTCAAGACTCATTCCATTGAATAATTCAGCTATTCAGCTGGCATGATAAAAATTAATATAAAACACGTTTGATACATTTGTATAGGTCTACGATACGCTACTAACAGTAACAGCCGAAATCTTAAAATGGGCCTTTCTCTCAATTAATTCCTAGACCCTGATAGTTATACATAGGCTCTTCATATTTAATACTAAAATCCTTGTACAAGTATTTGTTATTGCTGATCGTCATATATCATTCCTGAACATTCCAACATGAGTCCATGATTTAACCGCAACAGAAAAACATCGAACTGGTTTGCGGTTTGCAGTTGGATCTTCTTAATTCTTAATAATAGATGTAGGCTAGGCTAGGTAACAACGTAGGCCTACTATCATTATTGTAATTGGAACATGTTGGCCTACTACAAAAGAAAAGTCATCTACATTTGATTTTACAATAGTTTATAATCCCATGACGTAGATGATGATCTTAAATTAAATGCCTTACAACAAACATCACTTTAAATTTTTAGTTTTAGTCATAATAAGCAGACCATATCGACCTAAATCATATCGACCCGTAAACAATGTCATTTTATCCTTCAATATTTTTATCCTTATTGTCTATATTGGTAGTTTGTAAATAATACTGGTACAGCGAATCTCTGATCCAAAACTAAATTGTTCCAATAATTTCATTACGCGAAGTGCCGATTTGACTTGAAATGAGTAGGATAGACTTCGGTCTCGTGTTGTCACGTAAAATCTCGTGGACTATTTACACAGGAAGAAGGTTTGTGGTCTCGATTCGATGACTGACTAGCTAAGAAAATGATGTAGGTGTACTCAATTCGACTGGTTTTCATTGATAAAAATCTCGGAATTATTTGTCAACTTCTTAGGATGTCAGCATTTTGATGAGGTAAGTTATTAGTCCATGCTGGAAGTGTGTTTTTGTACGATATTCATGTTGTTTGGTGTAAAATCTACTGACATAAATTTGATAGGTTGTCAGCAATATTTATTATTGAATAAAGAAAATATGTAACCTTGACCGATATAAGTAATGGATCGTCCTAAGCCTTTCATTTATAATTCTTCAGGTCTTACAAGCTTGAATGTGTATCGAAACTTGAAGAGTTAATTGTTTTGTGCAATGCAAGTGTCATTAGCTTGGGTTGGGGAATGAAATAGCCTAGACTCCTAGACTGACATTTGCCTTGGGTTAATATGAATGTATGTTGGGAACTAAGTTATGACATATTTTGAGTTATGTACTTAATATATTAACACATATCTAAATTTGCAAACTAGGCCAAAGCATATAAAAATGATTTACGTGTAGATATTTCACAATGATATAAGTTATTTTTGACATGGTTGCACCTAGTTAATTATTATTATATAAATTTATAAAATAAAAAGAAGTATCATGCATTTTTTCTTGTGGACATCAATATCAGCTTTCTTTGATGTAGGCTACACCCTATCCAATTATAGTTTTTGCACTAGCAATTACCTTAAAGAATAATAAAACCCAAGCAAGAACAATCCAAACCAATAAATGAATCTCTAAATCCATGTAATCACATTGGCAATTCATTCTTAGCAGGTAAATAACTTTTTCATGTAACAAAGAATATGAAAAATGAGTAGATTAATCATTACGGTAAGTGGTAGCAGGTGTTTAAAAGCATAAGCAATAAGCATACAGTATGATATTGCACTTTGGTATGGATGTCCAACTAAATAGCGCTAAAAAGTCAATTCAAGTCACACAATTCAGTTACAATTCAATATATAATAACAAATTTGTGATAATACTATTCCACTCGGAAGCACTTTACCATAAGACATTTTTTAAACTAAGTTTAATCAGTACCGGTACTCGGTATTTTAATAGTATTTACAGCTCACTGTTCACATTTTAACTGTTATTATTCAAAGAGGGAAATACTACTCATATTTAATGTTCAAAGCAATGTCATGAATAGAATGACATAAGTTTATGTAAGCTTTTATATAGATTTCTATTTTGTGGTGTAATTAAAGGGATTGTGCGATCTGTAAATAGGCATAATTTCTTTTGAACATCAGAAATTATGTGGGTTTTTTTTAAACACACTTAAAACACTTACAAAACCAAATTGTTTTGTTAATTAACAGGTAGACTAAGTGGGAAAAACGCTGCTATCTGGAATAATTACAGTCTATTTATATTTAAAGATATATTCCCTTATTTTCATTTATCCATATACATATATACCATAATTGGACCGCTAATACTTATATAAAGAAAGTAGAGATGTTCTCATGACTGGGAAAAATACCAGTTTGTCTCACAAAGCCATGATTAACTCGTAATTAGGCTAATTATGACGCAGATTTCATTGAACATTAGTACCCTAAAATTCTCCCTACCCTCCTAACAAGTCTCGGTCGTTAAGTCTCTTTTGATTTGTTGATGGGTAAGTTAAAGAGACCTAACGACTGCGAGTAGTCACATGATCAAACATGGAGTTTTAATATAGCGTTTCAAAGCAAGATTTTCAAGTCTCTCTATATCCATGTACGGTTTATTAACTTATGAATACATGGATTATTCATTAGAAACACCGATTAATCAATTAGTAAACTTGATTTTACCCTAAAACAATGAGAAAACCCATCTTTAAAACCATGTAGTCAATAAAAAATACTTGTATAAGTGAATTGAAGATGTGTTTCAAATACTTCTGACCTTTCTAAAACTAGGACTGATTTTGTCTGACATAGTAATTGAAGAATGAGGGGTTAGACAAGTATGTGTCTGTTAGTTCTATGTTAGAATGACACATACTTTTGACTATGGACATCCCTTTAAACAGAAATAATGTCAAAACATACAAGTTTTTTTTTTTTTTAAACCAAACCATTACCTTCTACAAAAAATCTGTTGGAATTTATTAATTTGTATGGATAGTCAACATTAAATTATATTTAAATGCATTTAAACTTTGTCAATGTTGAAATTATTGTATAGAGGTTTTTTATATTTTGTCTGTGTATTGGTGACAGTTAAATTTTCTATCAGAGGTCTGTCATGTTCCAGCATTTTTGCTTAAACCAATTGGTTGATGATGTCATATCTAAGGTCTTCTGTTGTACAGGTATCTTTCACAGGTGTGACATCATCAAACATTTATTTAAAGTAGAGCTACTAGAACCATAGAAAACTGAAATTTAGATAACCTCTTTGGAAACCCTTTAAAATATGTATGTATGCTAATTGCTTGCATGAAAAAGTAAACATAAAAGTAAAACATACTGTGTAATATTCTTTACTCATTCATATTCAATTTTTATCTCATTAGAATAAAATCTGTTAATAAAAAACAGCTTGCATTTTTACATAAAAAAGAACATATTTAAAATAAATTCTACAATTTTTCCAAAAAGCTTAATTACTTGTAGTTTTTTTTAATTGTTATTTTGCTCTTGTAAATCTTGTAAAGGGATTCTTTGTTATATTTTTAATGACACAAGGTAAGTCCACACTTGAGTAAAACTCCATTCATTTCATTTTCGTAGTTTGTCAAGTATAAAATTTGGAATTTTAAGTTCAGACAACTTAGAGGAAGTATTACTTTAAATTAATGAATTTTTGAAGAAAAAAAAACAAGTTTTTTTTATTACACCCATAAATCTAGCAACAAATGAAATAGGACATCATCATCAGTCAGTGCGCAATGAGAGAATAAGAGGTAGACATATACTATTATATGATAAATCTTATATATACCGGTAGGTATTATTATTATTCACTTGATGTGCAGTGTTTATTGGGTCAGTTACATATGGACAGTTGAAGTCATGTCATTTGTAATCTAGAGGATTATATAGTCTGACAGATAAGATTTAAAGGGAGCTACAGACTGTTTGGTGTTGTTATTTTTTGACAGCATATAAAACTTAAATAATTTTAGTTTTTCACTCATCAAAGTTGGGTCAATGGAAAAATTGCATAAAGCCCTTATTGACTTATGAACAAGTTTTACTAAAAATGCATTTGAGACCCAATTTTATAGAATGAATTTATGCTAAGTTTAGATCAATATGCCCTGAAAACAAAATTGTTGTTTTTAAAATTCTAATCAGAAATAAATTGTTAAATGACTAGACTAGAGAACTAGAGATAATCTATTGAAATAAGAACTAAGAACTAGGTATGTTTACTCATCAACTAATCAATAAGGCTTATTAAATGAAGCGATCAAATCTCTATCTCTCTACAGGTGGTTTTATTCCATTCATTGAATCTGAATCAAACAGTTGTATTCTAGTCAAAGACACAGGCTGTCCATCTATCTTGGTATCTATTCCTTTATTTCGTTAGTAGTAATATAAATATTTGCTATATCTACTGATAGGACTCATTTTCAGCTATCTTTATCCTTTTTCAGATGTCCAATTCCTCTACTGTGATTGCTTCTTCATAGAAATAAAATTTGCCCGAATGTATATGTTGATAATCAAATCTTCCAATATTGTGGGAAATATTGTACTTTATCCATGTTTAGTTGGATTTTAGTTGGAGTTTAAACTTGTCCTAGGGGAAACTGAAATTGAACTTTGTTCTAGGACAATTTGGAATACTCCTGAACAAGTTTCAGGACAAACTTAAATTGATTGATTCCTTCATGTATAATAACTTTATTTGTTGCATATTATCTTCAATATTATTATGATCCTAAATAAGATAAACAGCAATAAAAAACTTATTCTAATACAAGAAAATTGTAAGAGAGAAATGATTTTCTGTTGTTATATGATTGAAAAAAATAGGTTGGATATTGCAAGTAGGCGTACAATCATATGTATTGATATTATATTGTTGTAGTAGCATTCTTGTTTCACAATATTATTGATTTTTTTCTTATCAGTTTTAGCATCAAAATCTGTTAACTGTGAGATTCAGATATTTTCTTTCAAAAAGTAGTTTCTGCTAAACATTATTTAAAAGAGTAAGCTTATTTTGTAGGAAAACAATATTTCTGGACATATTTTATGTCTGCTTGTAATCACTGGGTTTACATGATTATCTTTTTATATCCATATATTTCAAAGCAGACTGGCAAACTAAATAAGTTTTAAATTCAATTGTTATAGTAACAGAAATTATTTTGAAATTGTTTATTGTGTAATCTAAAGAAAGTTGAATATCAGTTGTGAAATATGCAATGTTTAAATGGCTATAAAATAGGTTGATAGTTTACATGCACTCACTCAATATTCTAGACTCTAGACTGTCTAAATAAGCTAAAACAATATAAGTTGTAAATCACCTATAAAGGCCACAAACTAGGACGTATATTGTCGGCACCCCTGTCCGTCGGTCCGTCCATCAACATTTGCTCGTAAACGCTCTAAAAAGTTTTTGACGAAATCAAATGAATTTTATATGTGTATATACATATTCATAAAACGAAGATTAAGTTCGAATTTGAGCTATTTTCGATCGTTAGAAGCAGAGTTATTGCCCTTGCCCTAAATCCGTTGGTCTGTCCTTCAACATTTGCTCGTAAACACTCTAAAATCTAGAGTTTTTGACGGAATCAAATGAAATTTGATATGTGTATATATATTCATAAAACGAATATCAAGTTCGAATTTAAGCTATTTTCGATTGTTAGAAACAGATTTATTGCCCTTGCCAACTGATTTTGATGAAACTTAAAATGTACCGTATGTTATTGGACCTAAATCAAAAGGTTTGAATAAGTTTAGTTTTATCCTGATTAAATTTAAGGCTTTTTCGTTAGGCGTATTTGGCCGTGGTCCACTATCTTTATAGTAAACCACTGTCTTGAAATGCGAAAATGAATTTATGTCTTACTTTTTTTGCATTTGTTTGGGGCTAATGGGGATATGCAAACACCATCCTATTTGCAATAAAGAAAATTTTGCTTAGACTATTTTCTATTTCTAACTGTAGAAGAATCTTTATCATGCATAGTCTGTAGCACACAGGGCTTCAGTTTAACACTCCATCTGACACTTTTCCATTTCACCCCTTCCAAACAGCATTATCAACGGGAAGAAACCAGGTGAAAGATTTCAAGGTAATATCTAGACTCATGCCATAATTATACCCGTTGATACCTTTAGGGCTATTATTTCCTAACTGTAGTTACTATAGTTGACAATTAAAATAACAATAGCCAAGTTACTAGAAGTAGAAATCAATGTATGATATAAATGTATGATGTAAGATGACCCCAATCCTAGCTGTTGTTGACAACTAGGATACGGTAACAATATTGGTTAAAAGTAAGAAAATACTAAGTTACTAGAAGTAGAAATCAATGTATGATATAAATGTATGATATAAGATGACCCCAATCTTAGCTGTTGTTGACAACTATGATAACAATATTTGATAAAAGTAAGAAAATACCATGTTACTAGAAGTAGAAATCAATGTATACATGATATAAATGTATGATAAAAGATGACCCCAATCCTAGCTGTTGTTGACAACTAGGATACGTAACAATATTTGTTAAAAGTAAGAAAATACTAAATTACTAGAAGTAGAAATCAATGTATGATATAAATGTATGATATAAGATGACCCCAATCCTAGCTGTTGTTGACAACTATGATACGTAACAATATTTGTTAAAAGTAAGAAAATACTAAATTACTAGAAGTAGAAATCAATGTATGATATAAATGTATGATAAAAGATGACCCCAATCCTAGCTGTTGTTGACAACTAGGATACGTAACAATATTTGTTAAAAGTAAGAAAATACTAAATTACTAGAAGTAGAAATCAATGTATGATATAAATGTATGATATAAGATGACCCCAATCCTAGCTGTTGTTACTATAGTTGACAATTATGATAACAATATTTGATGAAAGTAAGAAAATACCATGTTACTAGAAGTAGAAATCAATGTATGATATAAATGTATGATATAAGATTACCCCAATCCTAGCTATAGTTACTATTGTTGACAACTATGATAATATATGATAAAAGTAAGAAAATACTAAGTTACTAGAAGTAGAAATCAATGTATGATATAAATGTATGATATAAGATTACCCAAATCCTAGCTATAGTTACTATAGTTGACAACTATGATAATATTTGTTAAAAGTAAGAAAATACTAAGTTACTAGAAGTAGAAATCAATGTATGATATAAAAGAAAAAGAACCCCAATCCTAGCTATAGTTACTATTGTTGACTATTGACTATGATAATATTTGTTAAAAGTAAGAAAATACTTAGTAAGTTACCCTTACTAGAATCAATGTATGATATAAATGTATGATATAAAAGAACCCCAATCCTAGCTATAGTTACTATTGTTGACAACAATGACAACTATGATAATATTTGTTAAAAGTAAGAAAATACTTTGTAAGTTATCCTTACTAGAATCAATGTATGATATAAATGTATGATATAAATGTATGATATAAAAGAACCCCAATCCTAGCTATAGTTACTATTGTTGACAACTATGATAACAATACGGTATTTGATAAAAGTAAGAAAATACTAAGTTACTAGAAGTAGAAATCAATGTATGATATAAGAGAGACATATCAATATAAGACAAGTTATAGTATTAAGATGTTGTATTGATTAACAATGCTCAGTGTGAACGAGTGTAGAAGAGAGTATATGGTAAAAGACCAGCCGTTCGATACTGATGACGACAAACATACGGTGTGATTAGCGTAAATGCTAGATGCTGATCTATATGTGTGCTGCTTTTAACGGATTAGGTTTTATTGTAAATGGGGTCATGTGTCTGAAACTTATTCAGGTAATTTTTCTTTTAATCAATTTAATACTGTTTATCGTAATGTCTCAAGTTTGAAGAAGTAGATGTAGGATCAGGTGAAATTGTTTTACATGGATATCAGTCATTAATATATCACATTATTTGGTATGTATTGCGACATATATTATTTCTTCTTTAGTGTGGGTTTGACTGGTTTTTGAAACAAAATTTTGTATAAATTTAAATATAAGAAAATCATAAATGTAAAACAAATACACAATTGAAAAACACTACAATATTATTGTTTGAATTTTGTTTAACAAATTGACAGTAGTAGATCATAATTTGGGTATTGTTATATCACTTTATATGTATAGCGTTCAGACAACTTAAATTTAGAATATGCAGACAGATAATATACCAAAGCGATGTCTGCCAATAAGCTTATATTATTCAGAAAAAATGGACAAGGCATCTTTTACTGGTCATACAAAACCTGACCTTCTGGATTTAAAAAATTATATTTAAAAACTTGATTCTAGAATTCAAACCTGTTACTATCAAAATATTTTGTTATTTATTTTCATCAGTAAGAAAGATTTAATAAAAATATTAATTCAATATTCACAAGATCACAGTTATACATTACAATAGAATGACAGTTCTAGGAATATTATTATTTAACATTTTCGTTTTCTGAATTTTTAGTTTCGCTGGTGACAGCAATAATTGTCAGGAAGTTTTTAACTGGTTTTATTTGTATCTAGACATCTGAACATTAGTAAGGAAAGAAAAAACATTTTTCATATGTAGGGCTGCAACGATTCATCGTAGAATCGATGAATCGCGATTCGTTCCTCCTTATCGATGCATCGTGTAAGAAAAAAATAATCGCGATTCATCGGCCCCGATTTTGATTCATTTAATTTACTCTTTTATTGACTGAGAACAAGAAATCCTCACGCATTTTATAATTTATGTCATATCGAAATGTTAGAAAATTGCTTTTTATGTATCAATTTGTTTATTATCATCTTAAATCTTTGTTATTAATGATGATGATCTTAAGCATATAAATTTGTTACGAAAATTATGTGAAAAATGTGTTAAAATGTTAATGATTAAACTTTTCTTTTCTTTCCGATTTCAAACTCAAGAATCGCGATTTCTAATCGCAATAAATCGAATCGTTGAATGTGTATCGTTTAGCATATCGAATCGCCACTTCAGGAATCGTTGCAGCCCTATTCATATGTGAATACCAGTATTTAAACATCATATTTTATAATATATGGTCTAATAGACAGAACTGAATGTTATGGTACAAACTTAAAAATCAGACTGTTTTCTAAAAACTAATTACAGATAAAAAAGATAAAACTACCTATATATTAGTTCCCAAAAATTTAATATGCTCTCAATAGGTAGTTAAGTTTGACTGTGAAAGTGTCTAATGCAGCGGACACACTAGGCAAATTTTATTCGCTGGTACTTCGATAATTCGCCAGCGAATTAAATTACGCATGCGTATGGGGGGACTTAGACACATGATCACAAAATTGCGGTGTCTAAAAAGGTCGCCATTTTGTTTGTTATGTGACGCTTCGGCGTCTGTGATTGGTTGAGTTATAGGAAAGTTTGTCTTAAACTTCGCTCGAGTGGACACACTTACTGATGAGTCGACGGCGATTAATATTCGACCGAATATTATCAAACACGCTTGATGCTCGCTCGGGCGAACGTCGGAGCACTGGACACACTAGGAGACTCAAGGCAATTTTTACTGCCGATCGACTCGCCCGAAAAATTCGCCGTGAAAATTCGCTTAGTGTGTCCGCTGCATTAGAAATTAAGTCCTAAGAGAGTTTAACCTGTTGAAGATGATCTTATTAAGACTAATGCATGGTAATATAAGAATCTAATGGTAATAAGGTACTATTAATAGTAGTAAGAGAGTTAATTAAATAATTAATACAAGACATCATTGTTCATTATGTTGTTGTTGTTGTTGTGGACAGTGACGTCAATAACTTACCTGATCAGGATACAGTTTCCTAGTATACTTTGGAGCATAAGGCTGCGTGCACATAGAAGTATACGGAATACACTACGGTACTTGAAAATCGAACAAGCACGATTCCTACTATACTACACTTTACTTTAATACGTAGGAATACTTCGTTTTCGATTAGTGTCCTCTTATGTGACCAGGTATTATGAAATTACCTTGTTTGGTTTTATGTATACGTGTGTCGCTCAAAACGTATACTGTATACCTGAAAAGTATACTTCTATGTGCACAAAGCCTTAAAGGGGACCAGTCTTCATTTTTATTGGTTGATTTGGGTCTTGAATATACTTAAGTATCCTTCAGAAGCACTAGAAATGTACGAAAATTGCATATTTCCTTCAAATATATCTTAAATTACACATTTCTCCTTCTATTTCTATAGATGTCTTTTCTATATATTGCATAGTATCGCTAATGTGTAGTAGGGCATTATATAACTTTCAAATGCTAATAATTATGGATGCACATGGATTTGAAGGCTCAAATTTCAATGGTGAGTTGTGATAACCAGTACTAAATTGCTGAGCTAAAAAGTCCCCGTTTCTGAGACTTGGAAAAATCGACCCAAGAAAATGAAGCCTGTGCCTCTTTAAAGAGATCTTGTCCTCTAAATCTGACAAGCAGTCACCTTGATAGTTTAATCTGTTTTCACTTCATGGCCAATAATAAGGTAACTAAGCTTACAACCCAATAAATACATGTTTTTTCTAAGCAGATATAAAAAACTGATACATTGTGGTTAATTCCATTGAAATATTGTGTTAAAAGAAATAAATCACTGTAAGAAGAAATACAAGCTAATCAACAATCTCTGGTTCTATTATAATTGTTGAAGTCTGTATTAAAAGAAACTAAATAAAAATATAAAACAGTGTTTCATTATGTCATGTTAGATTAATGAAATAAATTGTGAATGACATTACAATATTTTATTGATTGTCTGATGTTTTGACTATTATTTTATATACATCTATCAGTATTCATAATACGGTACCCTCTAGTAAGTTGGTTGATTTGACTTTTTATTATTTCATCAAAATTGCAATAATTTCACTGTAATTAGTTCCTTGTTGCTGACAGCTGTTTGTAATTAGGGTCCAAACAAGTCCAGATTTAGGATGTTTTTCACAGCATTATGAAAAAAAACAACCTAATATTCAGCTCAATTAAGGTTTTAAATGAAGTAAACATCCTTATCAATGGCAATTTTTTTTCTTGTCTCCACATATTTCAGTTTTTTTCCTCTAAGCATTATAAGGAAAAAACTACTTTATGACCACAGTTCAGTATTAAATTGCTTTTTGTTTCAGAAACTTCTGTAAACTCACTTTTCAAAGTAAATTTTGTTCACTTGTTGATATTTGTGATCCCAGACACACCTAAAGACTCTCAGTTAGTATTTTTGTTTTTGCTATTTTATTTTGGTTAAAAATGATAAGAAAATTGATATTGTAGACAATGTATTTGGACAGTATTCAGTAGACAACTATATTGTTGACAAACATATTGAAAGAGAAAGAATATAAATATAGTATGATCTGACCAGAGAGTATATCATTAATTATTAATTATGTACTTATATAGTAATTTATACCTAGTTTAGTATTTGATAATGGTATTTATGACCTTGACAAGGCCTTGAAAGTTATAATTGTTTATCTTCTTGTTCCACCTGATAAAGTAACACAGATATCATTCTGTGGTGATTTTCAACAGTTGCATTGATATGATTCTACTGTCATTTGATTTATGCAAAAATCTCATTGTCTTAGAATTGAGTACTGTTTTAACATGAATTACAGCTAGATCAGAACTTGAAATTAACCTCACTGTATCGTAAAATATAACTCAAACTTGAAATTCCACTTTATATTCTTAAATATGTCTCTTTTATGTTGTATAAAGAAAGAAAAAAACATCTATATTTTACAATGATAACAACTTAAGTTTCTTGCAGACCTTTCTCCCAGCTGGTCCTGGGCCAAACCTCTTGGCATTGATTTTTCCCACATTATCTTTACCCATTTACAGCTGGGTGGACTGGAATTATAAGTGTAGATGACTTATTCAAGGTCATCACACTATCACACCCTGATTGAGAACTGAACTCAAACATAACGACCTTCATTTGCTCGTATCCAAGCAAATGACGTCATGCTTGTCAAGAATGAAGCACTAACCACGGTGCTATAGAACCTCACATTATATAATGTTATCATTACAATACACGTCATATTGTAATTACACAGATGATTATGGATACACATGGATTTGAAGACTGAAATTTCAATGTAAACATTGCTGTTTAGAGTTAATCTACATTTAAATAATAGTTTATATTTGAATTATGCATTATATATCTTTTGGTATTTGTGGTATTTTTAATAATTATGTACATGGTCTCTTAATTATTGTTATTTATGTTTAAATAAAATAACATGATGCTATTTGTTGTGAGTATAATAAAGAGAGAAAAATTCTTATTGACTATTATTATCTCTTATAAAAGGCATTGAAAAGGTTTAAGAAGATTAATTTTCTTGTTTCATTAAAAATTTAAGTTGTAAATTGAAGGACTATTAAACATCTGTCTTGAAATTTAAAACGATTTTGTCGTCTTTTGTTGTGAGGCTCAATATAGAAGATCATTGATTTTAATCTCTCTTAGGATTTCTTGATACATTACTTGACAGTTGTTAGCAATGGAAAAAAACATATTAATATTATCATGATATTATAGATACATTCAGGGATATTTCATTAATTTGTTATATTCAGATGAAAAATGTTGACCTTACTAAAGGCCCGTCTCCACTAGAGTGTTTTTGCGCGTCTTTTTTAGCGGCAGTGGTATTCTTGGACCGGGTCTCCATTATCGTGTAAAACATCAGTCAGAAGAGAAATACGCTTTAAATGCTATTTTTGCACTCTAATGTAAACCGCCGTCGGGTAGAAATTGGTCATTTTATGCGCTGCGTTCTAGTGGAGAGGGATAAAGGAATTTAATCAATTGTGGCAATCAAAGCAAATTTCCGCATGTAAAATAGTCATGTGACAAGCAAAAACGCTCTAGTGGAGACTGGCCTATAGCTCTTGTAACAATATTAAACATACACATACCGTACCATATTAATATAACATAGGTTTCCAACCACAGGCACATCTCCCACAGTGGCAACATTTGCACTTTTATTTGGGCCATTTAATGTGTCCTGGGAAGAAAATGACAACTGCAATACCTCATATGACTACACTGAACACGGCCATGGCTAACATTATTTTTGAATACTCAGAGAATTACTTGTAGCATTTTGTACCCTATGTTACTCAAGACTGCTCCTGGTATCCAATAAATGTTTCTCTTTTGCTAGTTTTTTAAATGGAAGAAAAACAATTCAGGAAATATTAGTCTGTCACTAGTGTTAAATATATGATGTGCCAATGGAAAAAAAAATATCAAGACTTCTTTATATGTTAATTGTGTTTGTTCAAATTGTATCACATTTTTGTTTAAATTTTCAATCATCCACTCATTGAAGATCAAGTGATTTTTACTTCTTCTTTCTGGGTATATGATTTTCATGCTGATATGATTAAAGGACACATACAAAACCGGTTGATAACCACTGACATAAATAATTCAATCATAGTTTTATAGTATACAAGCCCCAAATAATGATTATAAACATTTTGCATTATTAACATAAACCTGAATTATATATAGCAAGGCCAAATTATCATGGTAATCTAATTACATGGTACTGCATTGAAGGCTGAAACAGTACTGTTTGTAGTTAGTACAACAATTACACAGTAGTAGTCATGGTAAAACTTTGCACTCTAAATCAGATATTGACAATTGTAAACAAATTACACTGACATGAACTCTCTGAATCAAATGTATTGAACACTATCTTTGTTTATTTTTACACAATGATTTACTATTGAAGTTTTCTATTAGATCTATTTGTGGTTCAAGGTACATGTAAATTTTTGTTGGTTCTAAAGTGCATTTGACCTAAATATGACCTAAATAGGAGTCCTATTTAGATAATGCAGAGATTATCTAACAAAACACTAAGATACCTTAATATACTTTGTTTATGTGTTGTTTATTTTACTTCTATTTCAAATAATATCTACTAGTCACTTTGTCAAGAGACTTGGCAATAGAAGAAACACAACTTTCTACTTAACACAAGATGATGTTTCTTGACTTGTATACGGTACAATTGTATCATGTTTGAATTTCACACAAGTAGAAAACTGAAGATTGAGTTTAAAATGTTGACAACTGGTTAATGTAAATCTTGCTAAACACAATTTGAAATTGTGAAGAAATTGAGATGAATAGAAAGAAGCACGCCAGGTTATTTTTAGAATTATTTATTGAAAGATAACAAGTTATGGGCAGGTCATTATAAACATATCAAAACATTTGATGCCAATTAACTTGGCCTTCCTTCAAGTGGAGAGTTGACATAACTAATAATGTTTATTTTTGATGTATTTATAATTCTTTTATTAATCCATAAGAGGATTTCTTTCCTATTTACAAACATAAAAATGCAACACTTTGCTTTCTTTGGCTCCTGGGATTGTAAAACTAACACGTTTTATGATGTCACCCTCACTGATCTGCATAGATATCGTTAGTAGCTTCCGGTAGATCATAAAACATGTTAGTTGAAGTGGAATTACAAGAACCACAGATGTCTGAATGGAAATTTTAATGATGCTATCAGTATCCCCGATACACATACAAAGTTTAGAAAACCTCTTTACAATCCCTTTAAGTTGCACTGTTATGTCAAAATTAAGATGTCATAATCAGAAATTTATTGCTAATGAATAGTTTGAGTACCGTAGCTTAAGGGACAGTAATGTTAAATCTTACCATGTTCTACTGAACTTACAGGAACCACAGTAATCAAAGTGGTACATAGTATTTGCTGGACACATATATTTAACTGTGTATAGTCAGTGTACAGGTATAAAGCTATTTCTCTATTATCTGATGGTAATAACATGATTATTTTTACCTGTACATCTCATTCTAAGATCACTTCTTGTCTGCTATATTCAATTTGATTTCGATTGCATGAAGGAAAAGAATCCATCATTCTCTAAAAGCAGACAGTAATTCTTGAGGAAAATGAGAGTAATCTTTATGTGTTTGTTTTTGTCTTATAAATCAAGTGTTGTTGTGTTAAATTATTAATGTCATCAGTTCTGGTTTGATATTAAAATTAAACATGTTAATTCATTATCTCTATAAGGGTGCAGGTTCATGTGGGGATAATGATATGCTTATCAAATGTGCTTTTCAATTATACAATTTGCATTTATACATATATTTTAAATACAAACTGGCACACAATATTTTGTTATATTAAAATTTAAAAGAGAGTTTAAATATAAGGCTATGTTCAGTACCATTATATTATGTTTCCAGATTTATAATAGTTTAGTTTAGTTCTGGTAACACAACCCCTCCTTGTCCACAGCAGAGGTTAACATCACAGGGGCTCTTAGTTATATTTTTTTTAAAAAAAATATTGTTATATGGTAATAAGAGAAATGAAAAGGGAGGACACTAATTTTGGGGTCAAAATTAAAATAGAAATTCGGCACCTTTCTTTGCCTCGAAAACGGCAAAGTCTTTGTTCTAACCGATATATTTAGGTAAATAAAGCAGATTTTGAATGATAGACTGGTTTACGACGGAGTAATTACCGTTTTTGTGTTCCAAGCGGAGCAAACGTGGTTCAGACAACTTCTTTGTAGGCCATTTTTCGCTTGCTTTGAAACGAATTACTAGGTGAGTTTTCATTGGTCCAAGTAAAAAATAAAAATTTATTTTTTCTGGGCGGCATACAATGACGTCTATAAATAACCTAAATTTTGTCGAATTTTAATTTTGACCCCAAAATTAGTGTCCTCCCTTCTCATTTCTCTTATAACCATATTACATTAAAAAAAAATATAACTACAAGCCCCTGTGGTTAAAATCACTAGAATTCATTGTCATACACTGAACTTTCAGGATAAGGTTCATTAATGTTAATCTCTAAATTAATGTTTATTCCTGTTTGATTTTGTCACTTCTGAACAAAGTACAACAAGCTTAAACTTGCTTCAATAGAATTAGTGATGAAATTACTTTTGAAGTTAGTGATCTAAAGAAGTAAATAAAATACTTTGTTTAGACTCTTGAAACTGTGATATAAAAATAGAAAAAAAAAATTGTTGAATTTAATCAATCAGAGTGAGAAGAAACCTCTCATGTTTTAAACACTGTATTCTTACAACCATATAAAAACTCAACATACGTCTTCAAATATTGTTTGAACACAAATAGAACATTTCGTCAAACCAATTCAAATTACCAGAATAGATTTAACATAACAGTAAAATAATTGACATACAATTTTAGAATTTATAATGAACTGAAAGAAGTTTCAGCAAAATTTTGTAATGAATTCAAGTTATTCACATAATATTTTGATCATTACAAGCTTAATGACAAAATAATTCTTTAAGTATGTACTTTTATGTTATCTGCTTAGAAAATGTTGTTTGCTATAACAATTAGTAAAATTGATTTTTTTTTTTCAATAATCCATTCTCTTGTGTTATATTTCAGATTGATAGAGAGTGGAGATATGTAGTTTATAAAACAGAAAGACAGTTAAGAATGAAGATAAATGGAAACTTGTGTTGTGTTTT
Organism: Lottia scabra; assembly: GCA_029955415.1. Taxonomy (NCBI): domain Eukaryota; kingdom Metazoa; phylum Mollusca; class Gastropoda; family Lottiidae; genus Lottia; species Lottia scabra. The sequence continues at coordinate 668,380 of JARJEI010000052.1, read as the reverse complement.
AATATGCATGGACATCATTTAGAAGCGTATTTAGATATTTCTCCCCCTCCAAGTCCTGCTATGGGCAAAGGTATTTATAGATAACCTATAGTACATCTTGTGTATATCAAATGAACATATTTTTCCGTGACAAATATTTTTACCTTCAGGATATAATGTTAGTAGTGCATAATGAAAAATCAGTGAATATAGAAGTAAATCAGGTACACTCAATGTTGTGTAACGCTACTGAATATGTCAATAAACCAAATAACTTGTAGTCTTTGCTGAAATAAAAATTATCGAAGTATTTGATTGATTTCTGAGACTTATAGAGTGTTGTAACAGCTGATGAGAACATTTTCAACACTGTTTGATGCAACTGAATGCAAATTACTAACATTCTGAACTTGCTTTATAGAAATTTTGACTTTGTAGAAAATACTGATGAAACTCTCCTTAAAGAGATTGTAACGCATATTTCTAAACTTTGTATGTGTAACGGGGACACTGATAGCATCAATTTGCGCCATTCCACTTTCCATTTCGATGTCTGTGGTTCTTGCAATTCCACTAAAACTAACGCGTTTTATGACGTCACTGACAGTGATCTGTATAGATATCGGTAGTACCGGAAGGTAGATCACTGTCAGTAACGTCATAAAACGCGTTAGTTTTAGTGGAATTGCAAGAACCACAGATGTCAGAATGGAAATTGGAATGGCGCAAATGGATGCTATCAGTGTCCTTGATACACATACAAAGTTTAGAATTACAATCCCTTTAATGAAGCTTATTTGGTTATGCCTAAATTGACTGAAAATGGTTTTTTTTAATATTGTGTCAATAGGATTGTTAACAGAGTTATGTATAATTTATTTTAATAGTTGTATCAGAAGGAGATATGCCACCTGATGTTCATCAATCCCAGTTTTCAATGTTTGATCACCAAATTACTAACAATGTCTCACAGGATGCTTACACTTTTCATTCTGAAGACACCAAATATAATGATGTTATGGCAACTGATATTAAACGTAAGAAAGGTGAGTTAGCTTATATTTTCTTTTGTTAAAAGTTTTCTGACCTAATTAACATGAATAATTTGTACAAATAACAAAATATTTTTACTATTAAAATGGTGCTCAATGCATTAAAATGTAGAGCGATATAGCTTGTAGAAAGGATTTGAAAATCTTAATCAGTTGATATTTTTTTCATCCATACGATTTGAATGGTTGTTTTGTAAGGCTTTGAATTTTTATTAAAAGGCACCCTCAAACTAAATAGGTTAAGTCTGACGACGATTTAAATGTTCTATTTATTGAGTATTTCATATATATTTTATTATGTATTTGTAGGTATTGGTGTAGCAGGCAAGAGTATAGAAGAAGAATTATGTCGTATTTGTGGAGATAGAGCATCAGGCTATCATTATAATGCTCTTAGTTGTGAAGGTTGTAAAGGTAGGGATCCAAGTCTTAGAAATATGTCAAAAACTGTTAGATGAAATGAAATAAATGCATTGATGGACTATAAATGATGCTGGCATCACAATATATCGGGTGTCCCAAAAAAAAACCTCCGCAACTTTGACAAAAAGTATCTCAGCTGCTGATGAGCCGATCTCTTTCAAAATTCTCACAGATTTACTTCAACATGTCCTTGGCAGACCCTTTAAATATGAAAGTCATAGAACAAAAATTGTACAAGTACTGCTTCGAACAAAACAGCATGTCAAAAAATTCAATATCAGAGCAAATTACATATGTGTCCCAATATATGATATGCGTAACTTTGAAATATCATACCAGAATTTTGATACTCATGATAATTATAGTACGCTAACTCTTGCTTTGTTAATTTCTTTATTTTGTGCATTGTCTTCCCTTGTCAATTGTTTAATTACTAATTGTCATGAAAGAAGTCATTAAGATATATAAAGAAGACACAGTTAGACATGTAATATGAGCCCTTGTCAATGTCAGTCGGCCATTATGTAACTGACAATTATTAAATTATGTGAATGTGTAGTAACTGTTCTAGTCAAGAAACTATATAATTTCTAACTTCTTACTGAATTTTACTTCAGGATTTTTCCGTCGCAGTATTACTCGGGGTGCCAGCTATAGTTGTCGATATGGTGGCAATTGTGAAATGGATATGTGGATGAGAAGGAAATGTCAGGCATGCAGATTACGGCGCTGTAAAGAATGTGGGATGAAAGAGGAGTGTAAGTTATTTTTTGACATGCCAGCATGAAAATGCTGCTTTTGTCAGCTTGAACACCAGGGCTGTTGATTTATTTTTTTGCCAATCGGACATTTTTAACGATATATTGAGTGTGAATACAGACCACAATATTCAACAAAGAATTTGACAGTTTTCAAAGAGAATAAAAATCTAAGTTTAGGCCTATCTATATATCTTAGGCCTTAAGTTTCAACATATCTTGCATATTTTCAAAGTTTATTTTACATCTAATTCAGAGTAAAATGCTATCCAAATACTGAATATTTTTTGTTTTACCTTTGAAATTAATCTGGGTCATTGTCCCCGTCAATGAAAATTATTCAACAACTTGGATTTGCTCCTGGAATTCTTACCCATATTTTGTGTCTTTTCTGCTAAATTTATACATCTTTAATAACAAGCAGCTTTTATGCAAAGTTCCCAGAATATTTTAATCACATTGACAAAGAATGGCACATCATGAATAAGTCCTCAGTTCAAAGCAAAATTCGTTTTTTACAAGGAATAAATAAATCTGACAACCTTCCATTAATGTTACTATAAATAGAATGTCCATGGTTGAATTCACTCTCTATAAATAACTCAGTGGGCTAGGTGTGTTCAATGCTATGTACTGCTATAGTTCCATACTCTATAGCTACATGACTAGTTTCACAATGTTAGATAACAAGAAGGCACAATTGAAAAATTCACTCAAGTGGAACTGCTTTGTTATTGTTTTATTCGTGGGTCATTCAAGATAATTAAACACACATCGGTCATGTCCGGAATATACAGGCAAATCAACAGCCCTGTTGTACACACTTCTCTAGGGGGAATTGTTAGCTCAATTTCTCTTCCAAAAAATAGAAATTGGAGGAAATGAATTTAATTCCTAACTTTATGTATTCTAAAGCCATCTTATTACCTACATAAGATTTAAACATTTGTATTGTGCAATTGAGACTAGAAATATCAGAAGAAAAGAAGTAAAATTGTAATCTGATTTTAATTGGATTTTTTTTAGAGACACTTCTCAAGGGAGAGGTATTTGTGCAATTTTAACATGGTGTAGATTTAAATATAAATATAGATTTGCCCTGCCAGTTAACTTCAGCAAAAAATATCTTTCTTAAATTTACAGGTCTGTTATCAGATGAACAGTGTAAAGCTCGAGATGCTAGACGGAAAGCTAAAGCCAAAGTAAATCCTGTGAAAACAGAACCTGTACCAGACAGTAATGGTTTGTCTCCAGATAACAAATCGCGTAGTTCAGGTGATCGTAATGGAGGAACACATGCTGCTTATATCAAACCTTTAACAGTTGTCAATAATAACCCTATGATTAAAGTTGCTCACCATCATAGACAGTTAATAGAAGAAGTATGTCATCTACAAGATAAATATGAGTTTCCTGATGAAGCTGATGTTGAAAGAGCAACAGTAAGTAGAATTGTCTGTCTGTCTGTTTACTACTTATTAATCATTAAATAACTACTTTTACATAACAATAACTATTTTCTAAACAGAAATTTTAATTTTGTATACTTCAAACGGCATAGCGTTACTGAAACAAATTCAATTAACTATGTTCATAACTGTCTCAGGACAGATGTTAGGTAACAAGATTATAGTAAGAGGATTCTGCAGGTGTATCTGTTTCTAATTAAATTGTCAGGTTGTAGCACTAACACTGTTTCCAACTAAGAGACTAATGGTCAGGGGTCTGTTTCTCAAAAAATCTTAGGATAAATTTTGTCATAGCTTTGGCATTTTACAATGAATAATTCCACACTTAAGACAATTTTTAATCGTAAGACTTTTTGAGAAACAGGCCCCAGGACAATAAACAGAGCAAGTTATAGCTGGGTGGTGGAAGAGGCCAAAGAGCTCAAGTTGAAAATAGACATGACCTATCCTATAAATTAACATCATTATCCCACTTTTTAATACTAGACTAAAATAACCCATAATTATAAGAAAACTATTTTTACTGGAAAATGATTTAACTGCGCATTTTCTAATAATATAAATTTATTTTTTATAATTGTCAACTTTGCTGCAGGTGTTTTTATACACCTACATAAAATGTGGAGCGTATATTGTCGTCACCCATGTCTGTCCACACTTGCTCGTAAACACTCTACAGGTCACAATTCTATATTGATTTTGCAAGTGTTTTTGATCACCCAAGGATTAACCCTATTAAAAAAAGGCTTATTGACCTTTTTCTTCAAAACTCGTTCAATATTTGGCATTTAAACACACTACAAGGCACAATTCTTGATGGATTTTGTTGAAACTTAGTGAAAGTTAATTATACTGGTAATTATTGTCATTCCAACAAAAAAAAGTCAGAACTCAAATATCTTTGTTTAAAAACAAAGCTGCCAGTGGGTGTATGTTACCTTGCCTGTCAAGCTGAATTAACACCTCACACTCTTTGAAGTGAGAATTGACCTTAAATAACTTGTTATTGATATAGGCTTATAAAACAGTATATGTTATAAATAATGTAATAAACTTCAATTAACCTTTAAAAGATGAAGAAAATTTTGGTTTTCTCAGACAAAACTCCTAATGCTTATATAATCTTGATATATTGACACAGTTTTATTTTGATTCAATTTACTCCCCAGGCTTTTTAGGATTTGAAAGGAGGTTAAAGATAAATTCCCTTATTTTCATTTATTCATAAATATATAGGCGTACCATAATTAGACCGCTAATACTTATATAAATAGAAAGTAGGGATGTTCTAATGACTGGGAAAAATACCAGTTTGTCTCACAAGTCCTTAATTAACTCGCAATTAGGCTAATAACGACTCAGATTTCATAGTTAGGGTACTAAAAAATTCTCCCTACCCTCCCAACAAGTCTCGGTCGTTAAGTCTCTTTTGATTTGTTAGTTTGGGTAAGTTAAAGAGACCTAATGACCGCGAGTAGTCACATGATCAAACATGGGGTCTAAATTTAGCGTAGTAAACTTGATTTTACCCTAAAACAATGAGAAAACCCATCTTTAAAAACTCCATTTATCTGAATATAGATCTAGATTATCATACAATACAATAGTAAGAGATTGACCATCCGTTCCCTTGTCTAATAAAATATATTATTACAAGTAGTGTTGGGTATTATATATGGTATCGTATGAAAATGGTAATATTATTTTCAGTGTGTAAAGCCTGATATGAAAGAAGTCACAGCTGATGCCATGTTTCGTGATATGGCTGAAATGACAGTATTAATCACAAATTTAATTGTGGAATTTGCTAAAAATTTACCCGGTTTTACCTCCTTATTGAAAGAAGATCAGATTGTTCTTTTAAAGGTAGGAAACATTTCTTATTTACAAGTTTTAGTCAGTGTGACGGTTCGATGACCATGAATAAGTCTGTTTTTAAAAGTCAATATCAATATAGAGAAACAGGATCCAAACATTCTGGCAATAAATTAAAATAAATTAATAAAAATTTATATTTTACAGGCTGCCTCTAGTGAAGTTATGGCTATTAGAGCAGCTAGATGTTATGATGTAGAAACTCGGTGTATAGTCTTTGCTAATGGGGTACCTTGTACCCTAGATAACATGAAAGCCACTGGAATGGGAAAATATGCAGAATTAACTTATCAGTTCTGTCATAATGTGGCTGTCATGGAAACAGATAATGCAGAATATGCCTTACTTACTGCTATATCAATATTTTCTGGTAAGTTTGAAAGTACATTGATTGGTAGTCTATCTGAGTATTGGTCGACAGATCATACCAGGTTATTGGACACTCGTATCTACTTTGGAACTAGACTAGTGGCTAGATAACCTTGTATACTAAAAGGTAGTCGCAATATTGAATAAATTATAGTTCAGCCAAACACAATCATTCAGTGTCGTATTCTTTCGAAGTAAAGACAACCAATCAAAATCAATCTCCAAACAAGGTAAGATGGTCGCCTATCGTGGCCAAGTCATAACTTAGTCTCGTACAAAATGACGAAGGTTGAGCCGAATGGGTAATTGAATGGTCTAGTGATGCAGCAATCACTGACAGAGCATAGACTAGTACAGAATTAGCTTGTAGAGATTGATCTTTTAGGCACTAGCTAGCCATTAAAGTGCATTTTGTATAGACTAAATTGTAAAATATTACTTCTTAGAGTATTAATTTCCAGAAAAGATCATTGACTAGCCATATTGGCATATTGTATTGACTGTCATAGACAGTTATTTGATCAAAATGCCTTGTTCTCTGTGTTTTTATTTAGTTATTGTATTTTATGTTTGATCTCTATTACAGAACGCCCAGGTTTAACAGAGAAAGACAGAGTAGAGGAAGTCCAGTATCGATATATTAGTGCTCTTGAATCCTATGAACATATAAAGCGTCATAAAGGAGCCTGTTCGTTTGGAAGAATTTTAAGCCTTTTACCTGACTTGCGTTCAATTAGTGCTTATCATTCAAAAACAATTGTGGAGTTAACTCGACAATCTTCTGATATGCCCGGTGATTATTGTGAGGTTAAAGACATTTATGTTGATCCTCCAGAAGGTACATGAATCCTGCCAAGTGTTGGAAAGCTGTGTTAACTTGTTTTTATGTCTGTATATTTGTATTTGGAAGTATATTGTTCGTTAAGCTACTGACATATTAAGAGAGTTCATGGGTGATTTAATCATTTGGATAAGTTAGTGTTCACTTCAGGTTGTTACATATAATATATACAACTATCATTCAAATAATAATTGGTGCACTTCAAATAAGCTTACATCATAGCAAGAACAGTTGAAAATGTTGAATCCAAATGGGAAACGCGTAATCAATGGTCTAATCTTCAACCGTTTGGAAAGTTTCCAGAACCCAAAGCTGAATAACATCATTGGCTTCAACAGATGATTTCTTAATAGAAATATAAAATTTAATTCAAATGAGGTGAAATATAGTGATATGATTTGATTAGCCACATCAGTTCAGAATCGGAATGAATATGATACGAGCATTGTACAGACAATCTATTCCTTTGTGAATCAATGAAATAAATTGAAAGTTTGTATCATAGTAAGGATATGAAAACCTAAGTCAAAGTGGCAGCATAGTTTCTAAAACTTATACTTTTTCAATGCTTTTTGTGCCTCATTGTTTAAAAGAAACTTGTAACGGAATATGTTGTAGGGAAATGGAATGGTCTGTTATAGAAGTCAAGTTGTGTGGCATGGAAAATAAAACTGTCTAATTTCTGTTGAACAGAAGTAACAATTGAAATATCACGAGGTGAAAATATTTCTTAATGTGTCAGTGGAATTGATTGAATTTTTCTTATAATATGTGGCTTCTTAGAGATTAATCTTCAACATGGCCTTAGTTTTATTAACTTTTAACACAGGTTAATGTTTTTAATTTTTGTTAGATTGTATTTTTGGTTAAATGGGTTTTAATTATACAAATTAATCAAGGAACTAATTACGCCAAAAATGACTCCATTCTTTATTCCGTGTCTTATAGTTTGTTCAATATTGGCTGGAATAGTTGTTTTGATTCTTGTTAAGCTGTCTCTATAATTAATCATGATTTTAAATTTGTTTTGTTATTATTTTGTTATGTTTTGAACAAGGAAAAAACTTCATTTGTAGAAAATTTTATGAAAATTTATGTATAAAATGTTCAAAACTCTACATTATTTAATGTTTTGTTTAAAGGTATTTACCCATATTACTAACAAATTTAAATGGCCTCTGATATTCTGATATTATTACAAATGTATAAGTGGACCTGATGCTTTATTGAATTGCTAGAATTTAAAGGCTAGAAACGTTGGATATCGGTACAGAAATATACACAGAATTAAGTTGTCATATGATTGGTCAATAGTAATAGATTAACTTTTTATCAACCAATCTGATTACTTTATTTTATTTGAAATATGTGTTTTATGGTAGGAATATTATTTATAAGTTGTAACTAGGTAAAGTAATGTTAAAAAGGTATATTATTTTAAATGAAGGTGAGAATAGAGGTGATATCCAACGTAAAATAAACTCAAGCCAAATCATATGTGCAGCTATAAATGTATATTCGCTTTAAACTTGTATGCCAGAATCATATATATTAGCTAAGCTATGTAGGATAGCAATCAATGTTTTTAAACAATTAATTTGTTTCTTCTTTCATGAGGTAAATTTTTGTTCATTGAGCCAAAAGGAAATGTGAAATTTAGTTCACACTTATGTTAGTCAAATTTACCCATTATATTTACATGAATGGGGGACTTCATAGCATTAATAGATTTAGTATGTTGTCATCATATCCTAATAATTATATAATGTATATATTGTACATAAGTTGACCTCATATAATACATCATTGTAAATATTGGACTTCCTCTTTTATATTAGTTAACATTTTAATACAAGATTAATTTATCTGCTGACAGCATCGATTTTCACAATTCTTTAAAAACCTGAGCAAAACTATATTAAAGTGAAAATTTGCTCACTGGCGAGTTTAACACTGAAAAAGTTTGATTGCAGCATTTTTTTTATTACAACCTTGGGTAAAGGATAATGTTTATCTTGCAAAAATTGTCTCTACAGAGGAAAATCAAGTGTTATAATGTAGACTAATGATAAAAGAGGAGTCCTAAACTATAGTCACGTACAGATATTTATATACATTCAATAGATCCTGGTTGATTTGTTAATCTTTATCATTTAAGATTGAGATTATCAATGTTGAAACTATCATGTTAAATTTTTTAACATAAACTGTTTCTGATATTACAATTATAAGATACATCATTAAGAATTCTAGATTACAATGTTATCATACATGATCTAGACTGTAGATGTTTAAGTTTACAAGGGTTGTGAATGTATATAAGTACCTGTAGTAAGAGACTATATTAAAATGTGCTTTTTGAATGATACCTGTGATGTGACTATTGTATTGTGCTCAATAAGAATAATATATCAGTTATAGCTACCTACAAAAATATACATATTGTACCTTTTGGTATTCTCATTGGTTCTTTAACCCTTTGAACCCTGACGTTATTTTTGATAAAACGTCAAGTTCCCAGCAATATATTGCGTTAACGTTGTAAGACGTCATTTGACAACAGCCGGTTTACCGTCTTGTCAGGTATATATAAAGTAAGGATAAGCCTCTTCTCAGGTTTAAAGGGTTAAGGTAAAACACAGTAGTAGGCCTAAATACCAAAATCTAAAGGGGTACGTACATTTTGCTTTCCATAAAGATATTATATCTTGTCAACCAAATATTAGTTGTTTTTGTAGGTAGCCCTGTGACTATGAATGGCCATATTGAAATTGTTAATTAAACAAAGATTTATGGGTGTCTCAGTCCTGTTTGAAACATAATAACCTATACACAAAATTTATAATTTAAAGAGTATACAACAATATTTATTTATTTTCATATTTTATAAAGTTTTTTCCTTTTGATCTATTTAATCAAAATCTGAAGCAATATTAACTTGCACATCTTTAATGCAATGCCTGGGCATCATTTTGGAGTTTACTGTATAATACTTAAATAGGACTGAGCACCAGTTGTTATGTAGGTGTTTTAGATCTATTTGTGGCCCATGACATAGCTCAATTCCTTCAATCAAATTCCACATTTTGTAAATATATTCAAATATAGGGCATTTACAGTTAATTATTATCATTATTGAGGTCTTGTAGTTCTGAGAATAATATGTTTTATCCACTGGCTATTCATTATGTTCATACAGAATCATAGTTTACTGATAAGTTTTGTATGAATTGAAATATTGACTCTAAGATACTACTGAGGATCTTAGAATGTCTTATTTTTTTGTTTATGAAAATGTAAACCACTGGAAAAGTTATGATTTGAAAAATGTGTTTAAGAAAAGAATTTTCAGTTCAAAATAATACAACATGTTCATTGATTGTTTGAAGGAATTGAGGCTCTTACATACAGCAATTTACACTAGCATTGATTGGCGAGTAATCTCTTGGAGCATTCTTTGATAGCACTGGAATCACCAGAAATCAGAAAATTGAATCAATGGAAAACAAATCAAGCCTAAACTCTGCACCCTTACAAGCTAGTTTTAATTGCTCTTACATAATACTGTATATTTGTATATAGGAACCATGAAAAATATATACATCTATTGTCCATTATTATATATGTGTATATAATACATACTTGTTGCCAGATTAGAATATATTGGCAGTACTGTCAGGTTTATATAAATGGCAATATTGCTTGATTTATTGTGACAATTTGAGCTACCAGTATGCCAGCACTTCAATAATTTTGGCATTTAGCAGTATTGTCAGTGATATTTACAGTGTTGCCTGATTACAATAATTGCTGATATTAGAACAATGTCTGTCTGTAAATAGAATCCTGTTTTTTCTCTATTACTCTTGCTAAAACCAACAAGCAACTACTATTAGCTGAAATCCAAGATGGTTAGCCTGTGTGACTGAAGAAAGAAATGAACTGTCACTTGGCTATTTTCCTCTTCTGGGCTTTGTGATTTAGTACAAAACATAATCAGATATTGTAGATAAGACTGTGACAACGAAATACTAAAACAGAATATTAAAGCAATAACTTGTTAAAAAAATGTGAGTTAGATATAATTGGGAAAATTCCAATTAATGATTATCCTTGCTTTAGTTTACTCTAAATATTTCCTTATTGTTTTTAATTTGTTACTTGCTTGAATCTTTTACTAAATCATGATAAAACACCACTTTAAATTATTTTATTATATAATTGACACTCATTATACATGATTTTGTTATTGTCAATCTACAAAAGACACATTTTCTTTTTTTTTTAAGAAGCAATGAGGAGACAAAATCCCAAGATTAAAAACAAACCATGTAATATGTGTTTAACAGTAAAAGCTTTCGTGAACACACTCAAATGTGTCAAGTTGTAATATTTCAGCACAGGTTAATTATATCAGTTATCTGAAGATATCACAGTGTGAAATTATGGGTATTCTAACAATATGTTTCAAGTTCTACCTTAATATTTATGAATCATTGAAAACTTTGAAATCATTGATATACTGGTACAGTGAATCTTGCTTATGTGAGTGATACACCTTTCAGAAGCTAACACAATACAACAAGACATAGCTCTGGTGGTTAGTCTAATCTTACTGATCATTTTCTGTATTTCTACATATCAACAACACCTTCAGTAAGTGACCATTTTGATTTTTTTCTTTGAGTGCAGTTTCTACTGGATTTCCTTTTATGTGCCTGAATGTGCTAGCAGCATTTGTAAATTTTTGCTTTAAGTAAGCTTTAAATTAAAAATGTAACTGATTTCTTGTTATTGATCAGTTTTTGATGATATTTATGCTGAAATTTAACAATGGTTTTTGATAAGGTATTTATGTAATAGAATGAATTGTAGCAATTATTGTATTTTAAGTTTTGATATAATTTAAGGAAAAAATACAAACAAATATAAGAGTTGACTCTTATTTAATGGTAATATATATACTTGTTCATACTGGAAATTTTAAAGGGATTGTAAAGCGGTTTTCTAAACTTTATATGTGTATCGGGGACACTGAAGCATCGATTTGTGCCATTTTAATTTCAATTCCGACGTCTGTGGTTCTTGCAATTCCACTAAAATTAACACGTTTATGACATTACTACCAGTAATCTACCGTAGCTACTATTGATATCTATGCAGATCACTGTTAGTGAATTCATAAAACGCGTTAGTTTTAGTTGAATTACAAGAACCACAGACGTCGGAATTGAAATTAGAAAGGCGCAAATTGATGTTATCAGTGTTCCTGATACACATACAAAGTTTAGAAAACCTCTTTAAGGAACTTAGTAATTTAATTGGTAAATAAAACTTATTATCAAAATCATTATCAATCAGATCATTACTGAAATTGAACAAGTTAATCTTTCAGGGAACTAGCCACAGGTACTTTTGAAAATTAAGATTTTGTTGACCTTGAATTTGAAGATTAGAAAAGCAATTGGTCACAATTTGATATACTGCTGTTACAGTCAGGTATGAGCTATAAATGCACAATGAATTAGTGATATTTCTGTCTATGTGAATTGTTCATCATAATATGTATTCAATAACTTGTCCATCCATAATATTGTTCTTAAGATGTCTCAGATTTTGTGAAAGAATTCAATGATATGCAAAATATCACTAAAAAGGATTGTAAAGAAGTTTTGAAATAGATTTTGTATGTGTTTCAAGAATTTGCACCACTCTAATTTTCAATCAGATGTCTGTGGTTCTTGTTATCAAATGAGAGCTTATAGCACGTTTTTATAATGTCACTTTTATGAGGGAAACTGCATAGATATCAATAGTACCCACCACTCGTTTGATGTCATTATACACAAGTTTTAAAGGAATTGTCAGAATGAAAATTGGCATGCTGCATATTGATACGCCTCTTTTTAAGGTAAAAATTGAAAAATTAGAAAATAAGTCTACCAATAGAACTACGCTACGGTAAAAAAGTGCGCATTATATTCGGAATTATACGGTAAGTGGAATTTTAGAATCTGGAAGGCTTGTTTTACATTATAGGTTGAAATCCTTTGAAAATTTTGAAAGTTTAATGTATTGTTTTGTATTTGGCTGGCCATTTTTTACTATCAATAATTTTAGTTATATTATGAATAGATATTTGGCTGACCTGTTGAGCAGGTTACTTTGATTATATGAAATTAATTGTTAAAATTGCAATTTAAATACTGAATTTATTTCAGTTACAAAGAGCCCTTATACTTATTATTTGATGAAGTTTGTTTTTGATAACTTTTGTGTTGAAAGTCCATATTTAAAGTCATTACTTTGCTTTTAAGTAATTCAAAGATGGCACACTATATTCACTTATTGTTAAGATTACCTTCAATATCTTTGATATCCTTTATAACACAAAGAGAGTATGTAATATTATCTATTAATTGTTATCTTATATTATACTAGTGTCAGATGACTAATGGTCAACAAAATACTAGCTGAAATTATTTCCTCTCTCTATCTCTATCTTTTTGTTTGGTTTTCAAAGTTTTAGTTATATTTTTGTAAAGATTGATGTAATTATTGTAATATAATGAAAGCTAATTAACAAAATGATGTAAATGTATGATAATTGAATGTTTGTTGTTGATATCTCTTGATTATCTACTTTCGTTTCCAGGCAGACCAGTAGTGATGCGGGTCAATGGGAAGAGTGTTATGATCTGACAGACAAAAAGCTTTTCATCGTTCAGATGGATTGAGGCTCTGTAAGTTGTAGCCTGTGCACCTTATATAGCCTAGGTTCCCAACCAGGGGTAATAGTACCCCTTAAAGGGTACCAACGAACACCACAAGGGGTACATGAGAAGCCTCTCAGACAATTTTAAAAAGTATGTAATGGATTAAATATAGCCTATAACTCCAACAACCGACAACTATCCTTGGCTCTTAATGTTACTTAAGGTGGGTGAAGGGATACCAGGAGATTGCTTGAACAAAATAGGGGTACAAAGAGTCCTAAAGGTTGGGAACCAGGGAAGCAGATTGTTGATAACATTTTATCAAAAGCTCCTGTACATGTGAATGAAATACTAATTCGGTTAGATCGGTACATGTTAATTTAACTATACATTCTGTTGCATGACAACTACATGTCCTTTATTACATACAAATGAAATATTTAAAAGATGATTAGGATATGTTGAACAGTAAGTTCAGGTTCATCTGAGCATAAGATTTCATTTAATGGGAGACAATTGATGTAGCTATGATGTAAGAGATCATTGCTTTTATTCGAACATTATTTCTGATCAGACTATTGTTAATATAAGAATAATTTTCCTTATCATTCCAAGTTGATTGTTGAACGTTTCAGCCTTGTTTTGGGCATTACGCTGAACATTCAAGCATATTGACTTAACATTGATGATGATTCGAGCGTCATTTATGAATATTTAAACATCATTTAAGCGTGAGGACATTATTGATGATCATATGAACATTAATGTTGAACATTGAAACATCATTGGTAATATTTCTATAACATTATTGCTATTAAATGCTGAACATTCTAGAACATTAATCATTCCAGCAATAAGAACATTTATGCTGAACATTAAAACGTTATTGCTAATCACTGCTGGTCATTAGATACTGAACATTTAAACATCATCGTTGTTAATTTACTATCAGAACATTACTACCAAGAACATGTATTATTACATGAGAACATTACTTACAAGCAAATGTATAATATAACATGAAAATCGCTGATCATTAGAACATATATTCTGGACATTCAAACTTCATTGCTGATCATTCAAACACCATTGTTGGTTAAACTTGATAATATTAATACTGAGTATCCAAGCGTGATAATATTAATACTGAGTATTAATATACGTGATAATATTATTACTGAATATCTGAACATGATAATATCATCACTGAGTATCTGAACATGATACTATTATTACTGAGTATTTAAACATGATCATATTATTACAGAGTATATAAACATGCCAATATTATTACTGAGTATCTGAACATGATAATATTAATACTGAGTATTTAAACATGATCATATTATTACTGAGTATATGAACATGATAATATTAATACCGAGTATTTAAACATGATCATATTATTACTGAGTATATGAACATGCTTATATTATTACTGAGTATATGAACATGATAATATTAATACTGAGTATTTAAACATGATCATATTATTACTGAGTATATGAACATGCTAATATTATTACTGAGTATCTGAACATGATAACATTATTACTGAGTATCTGAACATGATAATATTATTACTGAGTATCTGAACATGATAAACATTATTAATGAGTATCTGAACATGATAATATTATTACCGAGTATCCAAACATGATAATATTAATTCTGAGTATTAATATACGTGATAATATTATTACTGAATATCTGAACATGATAATATTATTACTGAGTATCCAAACATGATAATATTATTACCGAGTATCCAAACATGATAATATTATTACCGAGTATCCAAACATGATAATATTAATTCTGAGTATTAATATAAGTGATAATATTATTACTGAATATCTGAACATGATAATATTATTACTGAGTATCCAAACATGATAATATTATTACCGAGTATCCAAACATGATAATATTATTACCGAGTATCCAAACATGATAATATTATTACTGAGTATCCAAACATGATACTATTATTACTGAGTATTTAAACATGATAATATTAATACTGAGTATCCAAACATGATGATATTATTACTGAGTATCCAAACATGATACTATTATTACTGAGTATTTAAACATGATAATATTATTTCTTAGTATTTAAACATGCTAATATTAATACTGAGTATCCAAACATGATAATATTGTTACTGAGTATCCAAACATGATGATATTATTACTGAGTATCCAAACATGATACTATTATTACTGAGTATTTAAACATGATAATATTATTACTGAGTATTTAAACATGCTAATATTAATACTGAGTATCCAAACATGATAATATTGTTACTGAGTATCCAAACATGATAATATTATTACTGAGTATTTAAACATGATAATATTAATACTGAGTATCCAAACATGATAATATTATTAGTATCCAAACATGATAATATTATTACTGAGTATTTAAACATGATAATATTAATACTGAGTATTTAACCATGATCATATTATTACTGATTATATGAACATGCTAATATTATTACTGAATATCTGAACATGATAATATTATTACTGAGCATTCTAGCATGAGAATATTATTGTTGATCTTTATATCATTATTGCTCAACATTTTAACACAGTTTATCATTACTTTCATAAAATATGGATATTTGTGATTGAATAAAATTCTTTATTATATGCAATAAGAATATAATGATATAATGAAAAATTCGTGGATAATTCACCAAGCACTATCAAATACATGTAGTTTACTTTTTTGACACTGAATAATTATAAAACAGATCTTTAATGCTGAGATCTTTAATGGTTGAGCATTTGAACATAGCAACGTTATTGTTGATCCCTCAAGAATTATTGCTGATCTAAAAGGCAATATTTCGGATCATTTAGGCAATATTGCTGACAATTGACCATTTTTGCGAAACACCCTAACGTCATTGGAACTTTGAGTGTTAAACACCATACTAAACTAAGTTTCGTTTTTACATGATACGAATAGCCGTAACATTCGGATAATTTAGATAATTTGTATTGATCTATTCAAGTTTAAAAAGTATTTTTATTCATCTTTCTTCAACAAATATTTATTTTAAAAATCTTATCTGAAATCACTTCAACTTTAACACTGATTGTAATGGATGTAATTAAGTAGGCCTACTTTTAAAGTGATTTTTGTTTTTTATGATTATTTAAACCATGGGATAGCAATTAATCATGATCGTATGGATGGTGTTGATGCCAATAGGTGCTTTCACTCATCGATGTATATACTGCCATACAGGCACCAAAGTAGTGTTTACGTATCAATATTAATCAGCAATGGTCAATTTCACTCTCATATTCTGACCAACATAAATTTGTTTTTTTTTAAAGTAGACACCAATATTTAAGATACGCCTGGATGCTGAATTACGAACATTTAATGTTAATATTTAATTACCGAGGCATTACTTTAAAAATGATATACCACTTCAGCAAGGTGCCATTAAGATCAGATATACTCAGCGTGGTGCCAATGTTTCCTGACAGTCTGCTAGTCGACAGGTAAACTAGTTAAATTATAAACCGTGGGAAAGTTAGGTTGTAACACACAATGTATGGTACACTCATGTAACAGGTATGTATATCTGCTGTATAGTCCGAAACCTTTGACTTTTAATGTGTTCAGTATGGACACTTTTTTCCATTTGAGTGGTTTTTTAGTCATTTGACAAATGCATTCAGACCCAGTGAATCTGTGCCTTTGCCCTTTCTCTACTGTAGAATAAAGAGAAAGAAACATTGTGTCTTTACAATGCCTGTTTTCCTGGTGTTGAGAATTGCTATATACTGTATCTGTGTTACCTACAATGTTTTCTTATAAAAACCATGCTCAAACAAAATGATTTCCAGTTTATACTACTGCAACACAGATGAAGAAGTCAGGGATACCGGATTAGAATGTTTTACCAGGTGTAAGGGTAATAAACATCAGAAAATTCACTGTGTTTAACAGATACAAGATATCATATATATTATTAACTACATACAGTCTGATGGTAAAGCTTACAACATACAAATACACAGAGTGGTTACGGGTGTCCCAGGTGGCCAAGCCTTCACCATTATAATATTGCATGTCATCAATCATTTCTTTACTTTAAATTTCTAAAAAGTTAAGCCACATTTCAAATAATTTGTGAGTTGTTATTATATAGTTAAAAGAGCTGTCTTTGCAAAAAGATCAAA
Source organism: Lottia scabra (assembly GCA_029955415.1). Lineage (NCBI taxonomy): Eukaryota > Metazoa > Mollusca > Gastropoda > Lottiidae > Lottia > Lottia scabra. The sequence continues at coordinate 650,680 of JARJEI010000052.1, read as the reverse complement.
TCTTGTCAATTCGGATTATAGATGAATGCCAGGAAAAGACGTTTTCACATTTCCACGGTTGATTTCTAGAACTGTATAACTCTTTAACTCTATAACAAGGGTGACCAGCTGACGAATCAGGGAAAGAACTGACATTTTAGGAACCGATGAACTGACGAACTAGGGTGACGAGCTGACCAACCAGGGTTGCGAACCGACTAACCCGCGTGACGAGATGACGGACCAAGGTGACGACCTGCAAACTAGCGAGAGTATCTGACAAATAAGGGTGACGAGCTGAAAAACCAGGGGGCGAACTGACCAACCAGGATGGGAACTGACGAATCAGGGTAACGAACTGCCGAACATAACCGACGAACCTGTTTGACGAACTGACTCGTCGGTTTGACGAGCTGACAAACCAGAGTGACGGGCTGATGAACAAGGATGACGCATTGACGTATGGCGGGGGAAAGCGGCAAAAACCTAATGCTATGTAGAAATGTCTAATTCAAAACGCAAATGTAACATAATGCAATACCAAATACCTAAAACGTCTAATGCAAAAGACAAAATACAAGAAACCTCTAATACATAATACCTCATACGTCTAATTCAAAAGACAATGTACAAGAAACCTCTAATACACAATACATTTAACTTCTTATGCATTATTGATTTTACAGTGTGAAACATCGTTAGCATTAGACGACATATCTCGATAAACTTACTTACATTTCTACATTGCAATATCTTTATTTGGGTCAATGTCAAGGTCGTAGTATTAGGCTGTGTTTGGTTACTGTCTGCCCGTTGAGCTACCGTTATCAAAGTTGGCAGATAATATCTTATGTCCTATTATGCATCCTGAATATTCTTCTTTAGGGCCGTAGGATGCAAATGAAAACTAAGGCTAATTTTTTTTTACAGCCATCAAATCCAATAAAGGATACGGCATTGAACATCAAAACGCTTGACGCTGAAGGACCCCCCCCGCCCCCCCCCCCCCCCCAATATTATGTTTTGGGCAAAAAATCCCCAAAATCGGGCAAAATAATCATTAAAATTCGGGCAATAAGTCGGTTTGCCCCTCCCCCCCTCCCGCCTCGTTGAGTCGTGGGCTCCTACGGCTATGCTTTAAGGGATTCTGACAATTTTGAAAGTTGTTGATTTCCTCGCGTCTCAGGCTTTTTGAAGAAGGTTTACTTTACCCAAAGAAATTTTAAAATTTTTAGGCTCGATGCCTTGCATCCGATGACTCTCCGAACAAAATTCCTGTAAGAATCAACCCGCTCTGCACCTTTGAAGAAGGACATTTGTTATGATACCTTTCCGAACAGAATTCTCGTTAAAAGAATACCTACCTCTTGAATAAGACTTTGGGCATAATATACAGCAAGAAAATTTTGAAAATAAAATTTTATTTCCTTGCATATTAGGCCTTTCCGAATAGCAGGCGATTTTGACGGATTGCACCCTCAGAATATTAAAAAAAATATAATTTGATCTGTAGTAGGTTTTATTGGGGGATTGTAGCCCAAAATATTTCCTTACATCCCAGACCTTTTAAACTGCATGCGGTTTGGAGAGTTGGCACCATATAAGGAAACTTAAAAGTTAATTTCCTTTCATTCGACGCTCGGCTGACGGTCCTATTATCTTTTGACGAGTTTTGGAAGACATCGAAGAAAAGATTCAAAAAGTAGGTGGGTGTTCTAAACGAGAATTCTGTTCGGAAACCCCCTAAACGCAAGGAAATCAATCTTGACTTTCAAAATTTTCTGAATGGGAGAATCCCTTAAATGTTCCTTCAGCGTTTTAATGTTCGATGCCGTATCCTTTACAGGATTAGATGTCTGTAAAAGGAAAAAAAAAATCAGCCACAAAGTTTTCATTTGCTTCCTATGGCCCTGAAGATAGAGGGAAAAAGCTTTAGAATCATCTGAAATTTTCAATAATTATTCAGGATACATAATAGAACATATTTGCCAACTTTGATAACGGTAGCTCAACGGGAAGACAGTAACCAAACACAGCCAAATACTACGTCCTTGACATTGACCCAAATAAAGATATTGCAATGTAGAAATGTAAGTAAGTTTATCGAGATATGTTGTCTAATGCTAACGGTGTTTCACATTGTAAAATCAATAATGCATAAGAAGTTAAATGTATTGTGTATTAGAGGTTTCTTGTACATTGTTTTTTGAATTAGACGTATGAGGTATTATGTATTAGAGGTTTCTTGTATTTTGTCTTTTGCATTAGACGTTTTAGGTATTTGGTATTAAATTATGTTACATTTGCGTTTTGAATTAGACATTTCTACATAGCATTAGGTTTTTGCCGCTTTCCCCCCGCCATATTGACGAACCAGGTTGGCGAACCGAGGAACCAGGTTTACAAGCTCCAAGTTACAGAAACTTTTAACTTTAATTTAACTCGTCAAGGTTAGAAAACTTTAACACCTCATATTTCAACTTTGATTGTAATCTGAAATAAAGAAAAAAGCTACTGGCTCCACTTTTAAAACTATCAGAATTATTAAGTATTGTGGAAAGAAAATAAAGATTTAAATATAAAGATAAAAACTGGTAGGATTATCAAATATTTTTAAATGTGGATCTATAAGGAATAGAGTCGCATAAAATTATCTTAAAGTGGGGTTAGTATTTAATGGCATTGTAATATTTGATTTTTCCAGCTTTTGAGAAAAAACAATACCTACTTCCAATACATATAAAACATATATCTTCATTTACTGTGACCTATTATTCATCTTGCACTAAAGCTTTCAAATCCCACTGCAGGGCGTTCACAATTATCACATACCTTTCTCAGGTTATAATGATAATCAGAAATGTTATTAATATCTTTTGTTTTTCCCTATTTAGAATCAAGATCATCCGGTGTCAAGCGATTTGGTTTCCTTCACTGATAAACATCGATAAAACCCTCGAGGGAAATGACAGTTGTTCTTCGGTGTATTCTCAGAATGAAATGTCTATAATCTAATTGGTTCATGATAAATAAACAACCAATCAAACTACACAGTTATCGTTCAGGCTATGATAACAAATCATGCTGTACCGGAATATTAAAACGGATGTTTCATTGGCTGAATTGTTGAAAAGCAACCATTTGTATGATGAGGATTGTATTCCGATTCCAGTATACATGTAATCTGGTGCCAGTGATTCCTGAAAGTTACAGAATGATAACAGATAAAAGAGCAATGATTAACAACAGATATCAGTATTGTTTAAAATGTTATTATAATTCTATTTTAGAATAGAAGAGAAATTTGACTCTGGTGTCAGGGAAATGTCAGATCTTTGTGAAATGATTCTGAGCCCAATTTAAACTATTAATCATCCAAGGTAAGAAATAACTGAATCCAGATGGCGACTAGTAATTGCTGCTAATACAAACACCTGGCGGTTTATACAGGTAATCGTGTCATAGATTACATTTACAAATATCTTGTATGCTGCTAGATACATCTACTTGGGTAAATGAATGATTATACAACACATCGTTGTCGTTTATTTCTCATCAACAGCAGTATCATTATCATGATCATTGTCACATTTTCATTAGCATCACTACCATTATCGTTATCGTCATCATTATCATCGCCATTTGATTTTTGTCAGCAATCACCAGCATCATGATCATTGACATATTTTTATTAGCAACAGTTCAATTATCGTCATCGTCGTCATTATGACTTTTGTCAGCAATCAGCAGTATCATGATCATGATCATTGTCACATTTTCATTAGCCACCATCATCATCAGCTGGATACCTGTCACTTTGATATCCAGAGAGAGCACTTTCAAACAGACTTCGGGAAAATAAAATGTGCAGAAAAGGATAAATATTTTGTCGATTTAGGTACCCCCTCTTAAGCTCACTTCTGACATCCACAAACGTTTCTGTTTTTAACAATAAACAAATGTTATCATTCAAGTATTATGATAATAAATACAGGTTGAGAAGGTTTTCTTCCAGGTAGAAGTTTATCAATCAATATAATATATGATGGTATCTATCTGACTCTAGGCAAGTCTACAACTGCAATAAATACACAAGAGATAATGATGATAAGGATATCCTTTGTTTCACCACAGTCTTTGATGTTTACTTACTTATCTAGGTTTCTAGACTACCACCCATATTGTCCTTTTATTAGTCATCCACGTCCATAATCTACCCATAATAATTTGAGAATACCCCAGAAAGATTATTCTTGATTCACCTGATTACAGCTGCCCATTACTATGTGACTACTGAAAAGATGGACTTGCTATGTGGCCTCTGATCTTAAAAATGTCAGTTGTCGAAGAGGACAAATGTTTATGTTTGTGCATTGGGTTTTCAGACTGGTCAGAGTTTCGGCCAATTGGTCTTGGATAATAAATGCTCAAGGATTACAGAGTGGTATTAAAGAACCCAAATAATTTAACTTTTCGCCTTTCATATAGCCCAGTGGTTCCCAAAACTCCCAGAGCCATGGGAACCACTGATATAGCCGATCCCTTTCAAATAGCTTTACTGGAATCAAGTAACGAATTTCCTGTACTGTAATTTACCTACACCTAATTCTGATAGCAATTCACAGATAAGTAAAATTCACATACTTTGATTCACTGTAGTTTGTGAGATTAGGTTACTGATGGATTATGACAGGCTGCTAAATATCCAGGCCACCCAAGTTATCTTACCACTACAGGTACTACCCTACATTCATTGAAATAAAATACATATTCTTTAATCCTGGTATTCTTCAAAGTAATGTATTGTGGTTGTATAGAGGAAGATAGTGGAACGTTGCGTTTTGAGTCTTTCTTGGTACAAGGATAAGAGAAAGGTTACCACGCTAACCTTGACAGCAGCCTTCTGGAACAAGGGCTACAAATAAGGAACAGAGTAGAATAATGGGAATGGAGGAGGAGAGGGTGTTCTCAAATTACCCAATCAACATCATAGCACAGAATTACCCTTTTGAACCAATCAAACTACTACAAAATCAAAAACTATCTAGAGAACGCTAACTTGTCACCTGCCAACCATCGAAACTGGGTTCAAAAATGAAATAGCCAAAGACGCAAACGTCTAATGATGGGTCGGAGTAGTTTTACTCTAAAAAACAATTTGGAAAATGCATAGGTTGCTTCGTTTCCTCCGCCCTTCTAGTCATTTATGTCTTACTTAATATTATTATGATCTACTATTAGGACATCCCATTTCAATTTTACCATAATGTATAAGATATATATTTGTTTCTTTTGATAATAAGTTGACTGCTACATCTATGATCTGTTGAAATGCTTCTGCACAGAGTTGCCCTTTTTTAATACTGTTTTGGTTGGTTGAAACTTCAGAGTACACAAGTTGGGGCGATTTGACGTTTTATTCATACCGACAGAGAAATCGAAATGAAATGCTTTAAGCAACTATCTTGTTCTATGATGTGATGCACCCAAGAACTCTTAGTTGACATATACCCTGAACTCATCAATCGAAGTAATTTAGTGATATATTAGATAATAATATGGTGTTAACAGAAGAATAATATATATAAGAAGGGTGGAACGTAAAATATACAATACACTGATGAAATATACAGTCTACTTAGATGCAATAAACATCATACACATTAAAGTGATTATGTATGAAAACTTTTAATGGTTGAACATATTAGCAATAGGCCTACAATTATTTGGCAATTCATTCATTCACTCATTCATTCATCCATATAGTTTCCCTTGTTTCGTTTTATTATCTATTTTATTTTTTCAATTTTTTTTACCCATTTATCAGTCTAATTAAAATCAGACCCTAATTTCGTTCGTTCGTTTTTTTTAAATCCGGTTTTTAACCACTAATGTAGTGGTTAAAAAACAGGATTTAAAAAAAAAAACGAACGAACGAAATTAGGGTCTGATTTTAATTAGACTGCCCATTTATTTAATAATTTTTTTTTAATTTTTTTAATTTTTCATCTTATTTCATAATATTTGATCAATTTTTTATTTCATTTTTCATTTCATTTCACATATTTTATTGTTTTTTTATTTACTTTATCCAATGATTCAAATTACTCACAAATAGCGTTTAATTTCTAATACATTTTGAAAAGGAACCCTTAAGTATGATATTGATATACACACTTGCCACTTTATCATAGTTGATCCTGTATATTTAAATTTAATACATGCACTAATACGTGATTAGGAAAATCATGAATGTGGGAGAGTCACACAACATAAAACACATACTTAAAACACATACTTACATATTAAAGGGGACCAGTCTTCATTTTTATTGCTTGATTTGGGTTTTGAATATACTTAAGTATCCTTCAGAAGCACTAAAAATGTACGAAAATTGCATATTTCCTTCAAATATATCTTAAATTAGACATTTCTCCTTCTATTTCTATAGATGACTTTTCTATATATTGCATAGTATCGCTAATGTGTAGTAGGGCATTATAACTTTCAAATGCTAATAATTATGGATGCACATGGATTTGAAGACTCAAATTTCAATGGTGAGTTGTGATAACCAGTACTAAATTGCTGAGCTAAAAAAAGTCCCCGTTTCTAAGACTTGGAAAAATCGACCCACGAAAATGAAGCCTGTGCCCCTTTAAAGATACATGAATTATTAACATATCATGAAATATATGAATTAGAAAATGAGTTTAAAGAAGATACGAAATCTATTTATTCTCTAATTTTACTAATTATTATGTACCATATTTTAAAAACATATTGAATTCATGTGTAAATTCATAAATTATTTGAAAAACGAGCATAGTTAGGTAAGAAATGAGTTCTGTTAAATAAGTAGGTTATATCGATTGTTAACTGTGAGATATAAACAGAGATGATGTCAACATTCGTCTAGTTCAAAATACCGGGCTTTCTTTCATTTTTATACCGCAGTTCTGTGACATGCAAGTAGTGTCCATTCGTCTTGAAAAATCGAAAAACAATCGGCAAACAAACATGTAATACCGTTCCAGAGTCAGTGGTGTGTCAACATTCGTCTATGCAAGATTCAGGTAATCTTAATGTTAATTTAATGTGGGAAGTTACTCTAGTCTATTTTATTTGATATATATATAAAGATTACTGTTATAAATTTATATATAATATAAGTGATGATTATTTCAGCATGTTTATTTCAAACTGTGTGTTGGTTACATTCCACGTCCTCGGTAGTTTTCATTTGTAATCATGTAAGTGTAATCATTGATATCTTGGTTTATTCTTTTTTTCACAGTTCAGATAATAAAGATTTCATAGTGGAGATTGATGTGGTAATGATGTCAACAATATATCAAGATGCCAGATATTCTGAAAAACTATGTGAACCGGTGTTCAAGTCATTTGACCAATCGTCATTAATGCTAATATTGTGGTGATTGATGAAGATATAAAAGAAAACGACGAAATGACTGTATTAATTAATATGAAATATCGATATTTAGTCTTGATATAAATGGATATGATGTAACATTGTCCTTTTTAAGCTTATCAATAACGACATCAGATCATTGTTTTTAGTGACAGTAGATAGTCGACATGGTCATCATCAATAGAAGCAGAGAGAAATTGAAAATTATCGATTTGAAGGCTTAAGATATTTATTGTGCTGATGTAACACTCACAGAGTTATCCATACCGGTAATCCTTATCAAAACATGTTTCGGTTACAAAACCTTTCGACAGTTACAACAGATTACTAACGGTATGCTCGTCAATGAAATATAGAAATGTGGATTAGAAGATCAACTGGAAACATGGATGCCTGCAATGCCTAGTTTCGACAATTGGAATTCTAAATAGAATTGAACCAAATTTTAATGACACACCCAATAGTCAATCTACACACGGGAATTAATTATTATGTAAAAAGGTATGTTGAATATTTATTGATATTTAAAGATATTATTGAAGCTGATGTCATGACTAACCTAGTTATAGAAATATTATGTTTTCAGACATTTTGTTCTAGCTGTAAATAGTACTAAACGATTTCTTAGTTTTTAAAGAATATTCCCAGGTTACAGATAAATATTACTATGGCAGCTCCCATATTTCCAACTCATTAGTAACAAAAGCATTGCTGGTGAATATTAGAATAGATGGAGATACAACTGAAACGCGAGAGTGTAAGAAGGGAATTCTTTCGTAAATGACAAACTCATAACTTAAATCTCTTTAAATATAGATCTCTAGAACTTATATATCTCTACAGCTTATATATCTCTAAAACTTATATATCTATACAACTTATATATCTCTACAACTTATATATCTCTACAACTTATATATCACTACAACTTATATATCTCTATAACTTATATATCTATACAACTTATATATCTCTACAACTTATATATCTCTATAACTTATATATCACTACAACTTATATATCTCTACAACTTATATATCTCTATAACTTATACATATATCTACAACTTATATATCACTACAACTTATATATCACTACAACTTATATATCTCTATAACTTATACATATATCTACAACTTATATATCACTACAACTTATATATCTCTACAACTTATATATCTCTATAACTTATACATATATCTATAACTTATATATCACTACAACTTATATATCTCTACAACTTATATATCTCTATAACTTATACATATATCTACAACTTATATATCACTACAACTTATATATCACTACAACTTATATATCTCTATAGCTTATAGATCACTATAACTTATATATCCCTATAGCTTATATATCACTATAACTTATATATCTCTACAACTTATATATCCCTATAGCTTATATATCACTACAACTTATATATCTCTACAACTTATATATCTCTACAACTTATATATCTCTACAACTTATATATCTCTATAACTTATACATATATCTACAACTTATATATCTCTACAACTTATATATCACTACAACTTATATATCACTACAACTTATATATCCCTATAGCTTATATATCTCTACAACTTATATATCTCTATAACTTATATATCACTACAATTTATATATCTCTACAACGTATATATCTCTATAACTTATATATCTTTACAACTTATATATCTCTACAACTTATATATCACTACAACTTATATATCTCTACAACGTATATATCTCTATAACTTATATATCTTTACAACTTATATATCTCTACAACTTATATATCTCTACAGCTTATATATCACTACAACTTATATATCTCTACAACTTATATATCTCTACAACTTATATATCTCTACAACTTATATATCTCTATAGCTTATATATCACTACAACTTATATATCTCTACAACTTATATATCTCTACAACTTATAGATCTCTAGAACTTATATATCCCTATAACTTATATATCACTACAACTTATAGATCACTATAACTTATATATCTCTACAATGTATATCACTACAACTTATAGGTCACTATAACTTATATATCACTACAACTTATATATCTCTATAACTTATGTATCACTACAACGTATATATCTCTACAACTTATATATCTCTACAACTTATATATCACTACAACGTATATATCTCTCTACAACTTATATATCTCTACAACGTATATATCTCTACAACTTATATATCACTACAACGTATATATCTCTACAACTTATATATCTCTACAACTTATATATCACTACAACTTATATATCTCTACAACTTATAGATCTCTATAACTTATATATCTCTACAACTTATATATCTCTATAGCTTATATATCACTACAACTTATATATCTCTACAACTTATATATCACTACAACTTATATATCTCTACAACGTATATATCTCTACAACTTATATATCACTACAACTTATATATCTCTACAACGTATATCTCTACAACTTATATATCTTTACAACTTATATATCTCTACAACTTATATATCACTACAACTTATATATCTCTACAACGTATATATCTCTATAACTTATATATCTTTACAACTTATATATCTCTACAACTTATATATCTCTACAGCTTATATATCACTACAACTTATATATCTCTACAACTTATATATCTCTACAACTTATATATCTCTACAACTTATATATCTCTATAGCTTATATATCACTACAACTTATATATCTCTACAACTTATATATCTCTACAACTTATATATCTCTATAACTTATATATCTCTACAACTTATAGATCTCTATAACTTATATATCTCTAGAACTTATATATCTCTATAACTTATATATCACTACAACTTATAGATCACTATAACTTATATATCTCTACAATGTATATCACTACAACTTATAGGTCACTATAACTTATATATCACTACAACTTATATATCTCTATAACTTATATATCACTACAACGTATATATCTCTACAACTTATATATCTCTACAACTTATATATCACTACAACTTATATATCTCTACAACTTATATATCACTACAACGTATATATCTCTACAACTTATATATCTCTACAACTTATATATCACTACAACTTATATATCTCTACAACTTATAGATCTCTATAACTTATATATCTCTACAACTTATATATCTCTACAACTTATATATCTCTATAGCTTATATATCTCTACAACTTATATATCTCTATAGCTTATATATCACTACAACTTATATATCTCTACAACTTATATATCACTACAACTTATATATCTCTACAACGTATATATCTCTACAACTTATATATCACTACAACTTATATATCTCTACAACGTAAATATCACTACAACTTATATATCTCTACAACTTATATATCTCTACAACTTATATATCTCTATAGCTTATATATCTCTACAACTTATATATCTCTATAGCTTATATATCACTACAACTTATATATCTCTACAACTTATATATCTCTACAACTTATATATCACTACAACGTATATATCTCTACAACTTATATATCTCTACAACTTATAGATCTCTATAACTTATATATCTCTATAACTTATATATCTCTACAACTTATATATCTCTACAACTTATATATCTCTATAACTTATATATCTCTACAACTTATAGATCACTATAACTTATATATCTCTACAACTTATATATCACTACAACTTATAGATCACTATAACTTATATATCACTACAACTTATATATCTCTACAACTTATATATCACTACAACGTATATATCTCTCTACAACTTATATATCTCTACAACTTATATATCTCTACAACTTATATATCACTACAACGTATATATCTCTACAACTTATATATCTTTACAACTTATATATCTCTACAACTTATATAGCTCTACAACTTATATATCTCTACAACTTATATATCTCTACAACTTATATATCACTACAACGTATATATCTCTACAACTTATATATCTCTACAACTTATATATCTCTACAACTACAACTTATATATCTCTACAACTTATATATCTCTACAACTTATATATCACTACAACGTATATATCTCTACAACTTATATATCTCTACAACTTATATATCTCTACAACTTATAGATCTCTATAACTTATATATCTCTAGAACTTATATATCTCTATAACTTATATATCTCTACAACTTATATATCTCTACAACTTATATATCTCTACAACGTATATATCTCTATAACTTATATATCTCTATAACTTATATATCACTACAACGTATATATCTCTACAACTTATATATCTCTACAACTTATATATCTCTATAACTTATATATCTATACAACTTATAGATCTCTATAACTTATATATCTCTAGAACTTATATATCTCTATAACTTATATATCACTACAACTTATAGATCACTATAACTTATATATCTCTACAACTTATATATCACTACAACTTATATATCTCTACAACTTATATATCTCTACTTATATATCACTACAACTTATATATCTCTATAACTTATATATCTATACAACTTATATATCTCTATAACTTATAGATCACTATAACTTATATATCTCTATAACGTATATATCACTACAACTTATAGATCACTATAACTTATATATCACTACAACTTATATATCTCTATAACTTATATATCTCTACAACTTATATATCTCTATAACTTATAGATCACTATAACTTATATATCTCTATAACGTAAATATCACTACAACTTATAGATCACTATAACTTATATATCTCTACAATGTATATCACTACAACTTATAGATCGCTATAACTTATATATCTATACAACTTATATATCTCTACAACTTATATATCTCTACAACTTATATATCTCTACAACTTATATATCACTACAACTTATATATCTCTACAACTTATAGATCTCTACAACTTATCTATCTCTACAACTTTTAGATCTCTACAACTTATAGATCTCTACAACTTATAGATCTCTACAACTTATATATCTCTACAACTTATATATCTCTACAACTTATATATCACTACAACTTATATATCTCTACAACTTATAGATCTCTACAACTTATATATCTCTACAACTTATAGATCTCTACAACTTATATATCTCTACAACTTATAGATCTCTACAACTTATAGATCTCTACAACTTATATATCTCTACAACTTATATATCTCTACAACTTATATATCACTACAACTTATATATCTCTATAACTTATATATCTCTACAACTTATATATCTCTTCTGACTCACAGAACATACAATATCTCAGAACTTAAAGATCTCTAGGCCTTGGAGATCAAAGAAACTGTTTACCTCTTAAAGTACAAACTGTCAGAACTTTGTCTCATACTACTTTAACAACTCAGTTGATAGACCCCTGGACGCATAGATTTCTAGGCATTTTGTCTTGTTATTAATTTGGCAATGTACCCGAGTCATATTTAAAATTGTATCAGAGAAACCTGTAATTCAAAATAGTATTACTGTAATGTTTTCTTTAATTTGCCGAGATAGGAATTATATGTTTAGGAAAATGGGGCAATGAAATAAGCTTTTCTTTTGTGATGCTAAAAATGAAAGTGTCTCCAGTGTTTTATTAAGTTATTAAGTGGATATGGTCAAGGTCGATGTTTGAAAAATACGACTGGAATTATGTGTAGGATGTTTAAACCCCAAAAACGAGACAAGACCTTGAAATATATGCTGACTGTTATGTTTTTAGTAGAGTAAAAAGTGTAAATGACGGAAGGAATAAGTAAAGAGAGAGGATGAATCATAAGAGTGGATGAGTCATCCGAGGGAAATACTCGACTGACTGACAGACCTATCGTCCTCTCTTACATATAAATATTATAGCTAGAAACTTTGAAAACATGCGGCAATACACACCATACTGGCACCTTACTGGAAACGTTTTATATTAGTTAATTGCAAGATATAGTATAAAATGCAAAGTAAAGATTTAGTATTTGGACAGGTAAGAACAATATATTAGGATATCAAGCTGCATGCATTATTAAACAATTATTCTCTGTTTGGATTACTTGGGATTATTTATACGTTTGGATTATTAGGGATTCTCTGAAAATGAGCACGAAGAGTTGCAAAATTTGGCATATTCCGTATTATTAAGAATATATCGGCATGGAATATTATATTGAGACTATATCAATCAGAGTATAATCTATCAGTTGTTTTATAGTGTATTAGCTAGTTATATCATGATGAATGTAATATAGAGCAGATTGCGACCTTGATTTTATATATATCTTTATTTTTTCATGTAAACAAAAATGTTTTGAAACAAACTATGATGATCGTTTTACTATTTGAATGATGTATCATATTTAATAATATAAAAATTTTCATTTTTTTTTTACGCCTGTTCTCATTATCTTTAACATAGTGCATAAAAAGGGATGGAAAACTCCATCTCATTTTGAACTTTTACGGAAAACTCGACGCTCAATAATTGGTAAATCCATAAATTTTCTATTATAGAGAATATCAAAATACCAAGGGATTTTGGTTAAATTGTCCTGATTTCTTGCAATTCATTTCAAAATTTATTTCCAAAAGTATTTAATTTTGATAATATATTTTTACAGGTAAGTTGTACAATAAAGATTTTCTAATACAGATATCATTGAATTGCGAATTAGGGGGATACTTTCTTTTCACTCTGTTGGTTCAGTGGCTTTCCTTGGGCCATTAATTCCATCAATGAGGCTAAGTATTTTCTAATTTCATTGAATATGACGCATACTGTAGGTTTTATTCCTCTGGAAGATAGATATCCTAATACTTCTACTTATTCCCTACATATGATCATAAATTATTGTATAGGAGTTTGGATTAATGGTTGTATTTATTATAAATTTCGCCAAACATGAAATTGAAATTTTATTAGAAATTCCGACAAGCCTGTTTTCTCGTTCAACGTTTTACTGCTGTAATTGCGAGTGAGTGAAAGAAATTGAAGTTTCTCACGCTACTCAAATGAACTAAATGTTATTAAACCAGGTGTTAGAACACGGTGGAATATCTGACAATTAACAGGTAATGTACGTGTAATGTACGTGTAATCTCTTATCATCTAACTAACGTTTTAATCTATATAATATTATCTTATGCTCTGAGCTATCAAAATCTCATTTCTTTTCTTTGGTTCCTTCTTCATTATCAGTTATCGGTCTCGGGAAATATTAATTTTGCACCTTTTAATAGCCTACCCCTGTCCTAATCATTCCGGGGAGTTTTCAGGGACGGGAACTGAAACCTTTAAAGGAGATGGTGCGAGGGACGGGACATTTTTCTGCCTCTTAACCAGGCGACCTCTGGACATTGAGAGGCCACTCTATCATATATATTATATTACAATAAGTCATATTATTCAATAAGTAGAAGTGTTATTGAGGTTAGATTGATATGCGTCTTGGGAACTCTCCATCATCACAAGAACGGTAAATCTTTGTGCAATCATTTACAAACGGATTTATATTTACAGTACAGCAGGTTTAGCTAGCCTTAGTACATGAAATTGGTATACAATTCATTATTTTTTTTCATCAAAAGTATATCACTGCTTTCCTGAAGCATGATAACGAAATCCTTATTTAATACATCGAAAATCTTCAACCCTGCATTAACTTTCCCGTTGTCCATTGCCAATACATGTAAATTGTTAATGAGAAAACACAGGTATTTTTACATACTCAGCATAATCTGTGGTTTAAGATTAAGATTTTATTACATCAATGGTATGTCTCTTTTAAACGTTTTGATTATAACTATTATAATAAGTAATATACAATTTGTCTTGTATGATTTCATATTGGTGCCAAACTCTTTTCGTTCCAGACAATTCAAGTCAAAATTCTAATTTATGCCTTCAGTTAATTTTCGTTTTTAAATATTTTGGCACCATTGGTTGTTTTTAAAAATTACCAACCTGATAAAAATTAGTTTAATTTGGTTTAGTGTCTGTCTTGAAACTTTCCCGAAACTTAAAGGAAAATGTTCTTCAAATTTCAAAGGTTTCATAAGCTTTTTGTTATAAGATAAGTCTTAAATTTTCTACCATCCTGAAGGTACGTAATACGTATAGTAACCAATATTTTATTTTTACTATACATGTATATAATGTTTAGATAAGGTTTCAGAAAAGAGCGTTTACCTTATACAATGTACTGAGCAGAAAACATTTACACGAGTTGAATTTGGACTAGCGGAGTTTACACGAGGACAGTCTGTTAGGTCGGAATTACTACTTATGACGTGGTTATAGCCATCTGTTCGACCCTAGTCAAGACTGGAATCGGCAACTCCAGTTCGGCCCGGGAGTCGACTCTCTGAGTTTTCGACGTGTGAACAACTGCCCCCAACCGATCCTTGATGGACCCTGGGATTTTCTCTCGTGTAAACGGCCTTTAAGGGTCGTCGTGACCAAGAATTCAGTCCGTTCACAAGCACAAACAAAGCTATAGACAAATAACAAATTAAAAGTCTGTTAAATATTGTAGGACATCATCCCTTTTAAAACAATATTACACTTGAGATATTGTATGAATTATGAAGTATATGTCTACTAAAGTGTTGAAAATTAGGATGTCTGTATATTTTTTTCTGGCAGTTAAAGTTAACATTATGATTATGTAAAATACTTCATTAGTCGTCATGAGATCCTTGCCAATTAAATAGTGTCGACTATAAACATGTGCTTATCGTAATTACGGTACCTTAGTAAAATACAATTTTTGTTGTCAATATTCTTGAACCAATACATTGGTCGTTCAGATTATTGTTTTACCGGGCCATTAAACCCAATATTAGCTACATGTATCAGTATTAATTCAAAAATATGCGAAGTAAGGTTATTTGATGGTTGAATGCCTGGTAGATTTGACAATATTCAAAGACAAAGGCTTCCAATAATGACACTCGGCCATATTTGCATGGAAACATGAATAATAGTCTGTACAAAGGAGGCCACCTTTGCCGGTATTGGTGCATCTTATTGTCAGCGAACCATATGTTAATTTTCATTCTGAAAGGATTACCATGTACTGAAAAATGTGGTTTGGGATGAATAAAGGTTATACCAACTGTAAAATCAAGGCTATTTGATATTAACCACGAAATAGTAAAGATTACTGTCACATGTCAACCTTTCATTGTGAATATAGAGAGGTGTGGGTTGGTTAGGAGGGGGTCTGGTAGTTTTTATTAATTAACCTAGATTTGAAACTTTTTGGAAACGGTGGGGATAGAATAACCCTGGAATAAGGAAATGTATACTATAAACTACATGTTTTTCAAACTGTAAACAATACCATTTCAGCATACTGGGTCTCATCAGTGAAGTGCTGATATGATAAAACCTTTTTGGTCTATCGTATAATTTTCAATAAATTTTATACAAAAGTCAGAGATTCTGAAAACTTCTGCGGATTCTGCTAACGATGGATTGTTTTCAGACAATGCCTTTATCTGGTCTACTTTAAACCAATACCGTTCATGTTTGGTTCCTGATTTTGCGTATGAAAGGGAAGAGGTACACACAAATCGAAAGCAAAGTTTAGTGAATAAGAATATGAATTGAGTAGAGAGAATAAATTAAGAATTATTATAAATGGACTAAGAGTCGTGCCTTTCAAATTAGACACAATAAGAATATAAAGCTTGCCATTGGGTCTATTCAGAATAATCTCTGTATGTGATCTGATTTACTCTAATATTAAGCTGACTTCACCCCAAGCTCAGTTTACACAAGCCTTATTTAATCCTGATTGATGTATTGTATGTTTCAGGTAAACCGACCAGAACAGTAATTAACCAGTTATATATAAACATGTGACTGAACACTACTGAAATGGCTCTAACAGACTCACTTCAATTTAGTGAAAGAAAAGATCGAAACGGGAACGTTTGTCATAGAAAGTCGCCGAATCGAAACTTAATACAGTCTTCAACAAAATTCAAGGAATCTCGAAGAGAAAATTCAGTGTCTATTTCAGACAATCCATTGTCCCTTTGTGAAAATTCAGCCTTCCACGGTGAAAAGTCTCTGTCTCATTGTGTAAATTCAGTGTTTCATTGTGAATATTCAGCGTATTCACAGACACATAGTGAAACATCAGTGTTGTGCCTTCTGAAAGCTGAAACCAAACTGGATAATTTGGAAATGAAGAATCTTACCTATAGAAATATTGTCCAGGAACAGAATAATAATGGTATTTTGGATCATTGCGAACAAATTTGTCCCGGACAAATGGTGCATTTTTTCAGTTCCAATTTAGATTCTGACAAATATAAAGATAATGATTGGAGTATACAGAATGCCCAAGATCAGTGTTTTGTGAACGATTCTTTGTTTATTTCTGATAATGACTGTAGAGTCCAATGTTGTGATTTGAATGATTTTAAACATGTAACTCTTACAATAAGCGACTTTGACTCGTATAATATGGAAAGAAAGACTAAGAGCTCTAGTCGTAGAGATTCCGGTGATGAAGACGATTCTGATGCCAAGCGACCAAGAACTGAACTAGCATCATCTTCAACAGACACACATGAACTTTTAGCAACAACCTCATTTACATCCAGCAATCTGACCTCAGTCGAATCTCAAGACCAAAGTTGCGAATCAAAAGAGGCAGCAGCCGGACCAATGCCATCAGAAAGTGCTTCCACAGAACCAATATGTGATCGTTCGTCTGACGTTATTCGCGTTACCAAGTCCATGAAATCATGCAGTATTGAAACGAAGCAGGCATCTGTAGAATCACACTCGTCTTCGCCACGACCAGTATCAAATATAGCTCCTATAGACAGTTCTGTAACAGTATCAACCAGATCTCGATCAATCCAGTCTGATCTCATATTACCACATGTGTCATGGGACCAACATATCGATAGTTTATTAGATGAGGAATGCTCTTTGTATACTTCCCGGTTAACCAGTATGGTACATGAAGTTCAACCAGCATCTGAACGTGAGACCATAAACCCTGTATCAGTTCTTCTCAACCAAGGCGATGATAAGGTAAGAAGGTCAATAAGGTCCAAATAGGTCATTACACGTGCATAGATTAACAAATATCTGTACGAGAATGTGCTAACTTCGGAAGAATTTGATTTGGAGATGTTTTCGGAAGTATATGAAATTTGACCTTGAATCGATGCATTCTGATGTATCAGTTTGCACATTTTGACTTTTAAATACTACCCAAACCTCCTCCCACCCTCCTTAGCCCATTTATAGGAGCAAAAAAAGAAGAACGTAATACTCCATATTTCATTTCATTTTTCCTAACTAATTTTTTTATTAACCATTGCAGCATTTTATACCAGTTGATGAAGAGTCTGATTGATATGGAGAATGAATAGCCTTGATACAGCAATAATTTGAGATAATGATATAGTTACTGACCGGTGCAGTCTTACTGAAGGGATGTGTTGGTTGTACCTGTAAGTTTAGACATTGTCGTTCACTGTTGATGTGCTGATGGTTCTTGTGTAGTTGAACGTTGTTAATTGTTGGTTATGGTTCTTGGTGTTGTGACACATACAAAGTGTATCATTTTTAGCTTGTTCAAGAATATAGTAAAGCAGAAACTGTCATTTTTTGACGAATTATAAAATGTGACTTTATGACGAATTAGAGCGCCAGCCGAGCTAAGCGGGTGTATGTTTTTGGATGTCTGTTGGTTTACAGCAATATAGGCTAAAGCTCGTGTTAACGTTTGCATGTTTTTGTGGTATTTTACAAAATGAAGCTGCATTGTCAAGCACATTGTGATCTCCTAATATTGGACCCTTTCATTTGCATTGAGCACTTCTTTTGACACCCATGATGTTAATTATTTCAAACTATTCGTCAACCATATCATGTGATATTTAGTGCTTTTCAGGTTATCCCGTGATATCTTTTTAAAATATTTTGATCAAATGTATCAGTTGATTATGGGTTAGCATTGCAAATTAATTGTGTGATCTTTTCACTGGATCTTCAAGCGCAATTTGCACTTATATTTTCCCATAACACGGTATTTGTGACTTCAAATAATATCATCAAATTATGTACTGTGATATTAAGTGCTTAGATGATTGAGACTTGAGATGTAAATAATGTCTCTTTGACGATTTCATTTCAATATCCGAAATGATAAAATGTTTTTTCACACCCCCTTGAATCCCCATTCCTTTCTTCACCTCCATTTTTAATATTTTGATATTGACATACTTTGGTTGTTTTTGGTACAATTTTGTTTTATAAAGTGCTCTATAAATGTACATACTGTATATAATAGATATTTTTGAGGGAACTTTTTAGAGTTTCTGTCATATGCACGCGCAATAATGAACCCCCAATTTAAAGAAAAATAAAAAGCAAAATAAGAGCATTTTTAACACGCAAAGAGAAGAAACAAGTATTTTTCTGTGTGTCATATTTCATTTCTATCTGTCCGTATAAGATTTTGACGATGCGATGACCATCGAGGTTCTAAGATTCTGATAAATATTAGATCTCTTACTGTTTAGCGACAAGTGCAACGTTCGAACGCGGGTCGTTTTGAATTGCCGCCAAATCCTTTCAACTAATGATTGTTAATTGATGGTTTTAATTACTTTTGGTGCAGATTTTATCTTTATAAACCGAATATACTATTTAAATGTCGGGATTATTCAAGGTCGAAATATTAAAATGGTCAGGCTAACTTTGTTAATGATATTTGGCACTTGAAATGTGATAATTTTTGTTGGATAATGTTTTGTAATCTTTGCTATGCTTTGGATATCCTTGATACATTGGCATTTTCTTTAGAAATTCATGTGCACAAATGCATCTTCGAGGCTACAATTTCGACCATTTGCCTTTGAAAAATTAATTATTTCGTGTTGCATTTTGTGCATAAGTAGATCTCTCCTAAATTTGACTCCAATGTACAACGGTATCCATAGCATTTCAACAATTTACTGTTATAATAGAAAGTATAAATTGTTAAAATGTATTGTTTTATATTCTATTATATAATTAATGTGTGCCAATATTATATTAAATATAACATTAAAATTTAAAAACTTCTAGTTCCCCTTACACTGCTGTAGACAGTATAATTGTTTTAAACTTGTACTTGAAGCTGCAAGTTGTCGACATGGGAAATGTTCCTCTCATTCACTGTACCTTTACACTACATGTATATTGATCAAGGGGGATATTAGCTCCATCGCCTTCTGGCTTCTTACGATTTTATCACGCTGAAATTTACATTGCCCCCGGGCGCCCAAATACCTGGAGCCGCCACTGGCGGTTCGGGGTCCTGTGCGGCGATGCTATGTTCATTTCACCGGATCGAAACAAACAAGGGTTATATATACACCTGACATGACACGGTGCGTTGCTATATTTCCTCGCTGCGTTTCAGGGACTTTCTGCATAGCTGTAGGAGACAGGGGGCAGAGGGGGCAGCTGCCCCCCTAAATAATATTTTTTCGGGCACAAAATTATTGAGTCGTGGGCCCCTACGGCTATGACTTTCTGTTCGGTGAAACAGTTGATTTCTATTATTTTCAGACGTCATGTGTCATACGTACCGCAACGGTAGCCCATAATAAAACTGACGATCCTGGTGCAAACCATCTATTTTGTTCAATAGAAATATGAGCTTACAGAAATATGTGCGTCCATGTATCAAAAAGAAAAAAATCAAGATAATGATGCTTTTACTAAAAATTTACATGAGAATGGAAATCTACATTTGATATCACAGTCAAAGAAAACAATTTACAATGGAGGGACAAATCAATATATCAAATATACATATCAACACACGGATCAAATTGCTAAATAAATAAATATATATAATACATATATTTACACTCTTTAATTTAAACTGGTTTCTAAACATTGTTTGTGTTATTGCTGTTACAACAGTCAAGTTTATAAACATTGTTTATAATTTTGCTGTTACAACAGTCAAGTTTCTAAACATTGTTTATAATTGTTGCTGTTATAACAGTCGAGTTTCTAAACATTGTTTGTGATTGTTGGTTTATAAACATTGTTTATAATTTTGCTGTTACAACAGTCAAGTTTCTAAACATTGTTTATAATTGTTGCTGTTATAACAGTCGAGTTTCTAAACATTGTTTGTGATTGTTGGTTTATAAACATTGTTTATAATTTTGCTGTTACAACAGTCAAGTTTCTAAACATTGTTTATAATTGTTGCTGTTATAACAGTCGAGTTTCTAAACATTGTTTGTGATTGTTGGTTTATAAACATTGTTTATAATTTTGCTGTTACAACAGTCAAGTTTCTAAACATTGTTTATAATTGTTGCTGTTATAACAGTCAAGTTTCTAAACATTGTTTATGGTTGTTGTTGTTTAAACAGTCAGGTTTCTGAACATTGTTTGTGGTTGTTGTTGTTTAAACAGTCAGGTTTTTGAACATTGATTATGGTTGTTGTTGTTTAAACAGTCAGGTTTCTGAACATTGTTTGTGGTTGTTGTTGTTTAAACAGTCAGGTTTCTGAACATTGTTTGTGGTTGTTGTTTAAACAGTCAGGTTTCTGAACATTGTTTGTGGTTGTTGTTGTATAATAACCTCTATAACTTGTGGATCATAATAATCAGCACCTCTCTGGTCTTGAATTTCACTACTGTCAACAACAATATGCCGACCACTGAATGCCTGGAAGTAAAATAATTAATATATTTACAAAATAATGCATCAAGCAGATTTCCTGGACATCAAATATTATTCTCAAACATAATTATAACTATAACAGTGGATTGAAATGTTACTTTCTATTCTGATATACTAAATTCACAAATTATTGGTCTTGTATCCAAATACAACAATATTTTGTGTAGAAGAAAGATTAGCAGTCTTTTTCTACCTGTGATAAAAATATCCAATTATCTAAAAAAAGAAATAGTTAAAACTCACTGTTAAATGTAGATTTGGTAAATCTGTATTGTGGAATGTTTGTTCTCTGAAATGACAGAATTCAAAAAATAATATCTAGGAAGCTGTCAAAGGCTTCTAACTCACATACACTAGGTGACACATAGAAATTCTTCCATTGAAGTTAATAGAAGGTAATTTAATAACATTAAAGGGATTGCAAAGTGGTTTTCTAAACTTTGTATGTGTATCAGGGACACTAATAGCATCGATTTGCCCCATTCCAAATTCCATTTCGAAGTCTGTGGTTCCAGTCTAATTAAAATCAGACTCTAATTTCGTTCGTTCGTTTTTTTTAATCCGTTTTTTTAACCACTACATTAGGGTCTGAGAACCAGGCGCGGCAACAGCCGTTCACGTTAACTTTGACCTAACCTTAATGACCTTTGTTTAAACCAATCAGATCTTTGCCCTCTCCCGCGCTGGGATTTTGTTCACGAACAATAGGTGCATTCTAGGATTCCTAAGTGCTGTAGACTAGTTTATCAGGTCATGTTTATCAAGGTAAGGTCAAAGTTAACGTGAACGTTTGTTATCTTGTCTGGTTCTCAGACCCTAATGTAGTGGTTAAAAAAACGGATTAAAAAAAACGATAGAAATTAGGGTCTGATTTTAATTAGACTGTCTGTGGTTCTTGCAATTGCACTAAAACTAACAGGTTTTATGACGTCATTAACAGTGATCTACAAGAAGCTACTATTGATATCTATGCAGATCACTATCTGTGACGTCATAAAATGTGGAATTGCAAGAAAAACCACTTTAAAATCCCTTTAAAGACAGTCCTTTTCTGGAGTTCTAATTCTTTCAACCACAAATAAAATGATTTAGTAGAAATCACACAAACCTCTGATCTTTGGCTAAAATTCTGGATCCTTCTATAGAATGAATCTGTCTTTCCTTGGCAGCCTAAAATATAAAAAAATTCTGGTTTTATAATTATAACAACGATGTAACAAATCAACATTTCCCTTCTGTACAACAATATAATATCTGTTATTTTTCTAAACTGTATTATACATTAGTACTTCTATACATTTCCTTTGGATACAACCTTTTGTTCAAATGACAGTAAATTTTCAGATCAGTGAACTTAAATAACCCAATCTTTCAAGAGTCAGATTACTAGAAAATAATACAAACCTTCAATATTTGAAAATTGGATGTTCTCGAAACATATTCTGTAAATTTCCTCACTTTATTCTCATGTTGACGATGATTTTCACGAATCTGAAACATAGATAAATAGATTTGAACTCTTTTAATCGGTTACATATTTTTATAGCCCAATCAGATCATTTATTTCATATATTTTCACTTGAAAAGGATTTTTCATGACTTTTGTTTGTTGAGATTTAAAGTCTAAGGCAATAGCCGACATTTTGCAAAAATTTCAACAAATATTGAAAAAAATTAACCCCAACAAAACTCTACAATTGACAGCACGTGAAAAATATGCAAAGAAAGACTAAATACCTCAGCATAAAATTCTTGTTCTTCAATAGCATCTTGATTCTGTTGAGCCTCCAGTAATTCACTCTGAGTAGAAGCTACAATATTTGTTCGTTCATCAACAACTTTAAGTATGGTTTCTAAGGCTTCCTCATCAGGAGTAACAGGTCGTATTTTCTCAGCCTCTAACTCAGATATAATCTCTGACCAAACCTCTCCCATTTTAAAATCTAGATATTTCTCAATGATGGCAAGAGTCACATGATCTTCGACAGTCAACCCAGGAAGATCCATGAAGCCAAGTTTACCAAATAAGGAGAAGATTTTAGCTCTTAGATTCTCGAACACCTCTACTATAGCAGGACTGGCACAATTTGCTTTAAGGGGGACAACTCCAGATTCTATTTGTCTTTTACCCATCATTGGCTTCTTAGTGTCTGAAATTATCATAAAACATATTAACTTTAAATTGAATTTAATTAATTTGGTAAATACATCCCCAATCCAAACCATATTACAACTTCCATTAATGAATCTAGCATATCCACTAATTAGATGTACTGTTAAATTAACAGGATTTCTGTTATCTGTAATTTAAAATAAATACCTGTTATAGCTCCATTTATATCTCGAGCAGCTCCAATAGATAAATCTTCATTTCTCCAGATATCACAGAATAGATGTGGTGCAGTGATATTATTTTTACCACGCCAAGTTAAAATATGGTTCATGGTTTTAGGATTTTCACACAAGTCTAATAAACAACCAATAATAACAGAATACATTGTCTTTGGTACCAGCTGAAATTAAAGTGAAAAACTAGATAACTTTACTACTCAAACATAGATGAACAGATGAATTCATATACATTGTATTATTTATAAGTTGATATAAGAAAAGAGAAAAAGTGTTTTGATAAAACTAACCTCCAATAGATCAATAAGATGAAAAACTCCACTTCTTTCTAGGAAATAATCATCAGTTAAAGTACAGCCAACAATAGCACACCTATAAATATATAATATCATAAGAACTATCAAATTTATTAATTGAAATAGTCTTTGTTATCATAAGAACTATCATCTTACCGGTATATTAAAATAAATATATAAGAACTATCATGGTTATTAAATAAATTGTCAGTATTATCATAAGAACTATCATCTGATATTAAAATAAATATTCAGTATAAGAAATATCATGGTTATTAAAATAAATATTCAGACCTATTATAAGAACTATCATCTTATATTAAAATAAATACTCAGTATATAAGGATAAGAACTATCATCTTAAAAGAAATATTCAGTTTAAGGATAAGAACTATCATCTTATATTAAAATAAATATTCAGTTTAAGAATAACTAATATAATTTTTATTAAAATAAATATTCAGTATAAGTATAAGAACTATTTTGTTTATTAAAAGAATTAAATAAAAACCAACATCGCCTATTTTTACTAGAGACTATTGTATGATTAGAAATAACTAGAAATATCTTACCAAGCTGTATCAACAGCAGCTAAAAATAATCTATGATGACCAAGACCACTGTTTAATAATTTAGCATCAGTCTGTAGATAATTCATCACAACATCTACTCCACTTCTACCAAATAATTCCTACAAAAATAAACAAATATCTTTATTCAAACTTTCATCAGATTTGCTTGCCACTATATTTAAAATGTAAAGATTTGTTCATCTTGTTAAAATATTAGTTAGATTTAAAGTTAAAGAGTTATGTACCTTTCTATGTATATCTCCATCACACAGTGAAGATAATATAATTAAAATATCAGTTTGCATCTCAATATCTATTGATGTATATTTATCTATTGGTAGAGTAAACACTTTCTTCAATATTCCTGTAAGAAAAAACATTGTTTTTAAACACAATTAGTACATTATTAACTTTATGTGCTTGTTATTTGACTGTTACAATAACCTTTTGATGTAATATCATCAAGCAGGGTATGCTAACTCTTCAAGACACCTGATACCACTTTTCATTATGAAATATTTACTCATTTATTGATATACTTCCTCAAATGAAAATTTTGTTAGCTGTTACCAATATATTGCCAACATGGACTTTGAGACTTGTTTTACGGTTGGGATCGTTTTTAAGTTTAGCTTAGCCTACCAATAGGGTGTTTAAACACCTACCAATAAGTTGATTAATTGCCCCTTGATCTGTTAAATCTTGTAAAATCAACTCATCCTCTGTAGATACAACACTACGCATTACTCGTAAACATTGACACATCTGTGATTTCTTATTGCCTCGTCCACCAGTACCATGAAAACTGTTACCTTGTCCACTAAAATCATCTATATCAAAATTTACAAATAACTTAAAATCATTATCCTACACCAAGCATCAGCAAATAAATTCAAATTCCGGTGTTTTTATATCAAAACTCGTACAAGCAAAACAGTTCTATTAATCAAAATACTAATCCAGAGCATGACACAATCAGGCGTAGTTATTGTATGGAAGTGGACTTCCCATATGAGAAGTATCATCAGGTGTTTCAAAAACAGTAACCATGGTCAGCGAGATAACCATCACTATTATATAGGTCAAAATCATGAGATGCAACCAGATGAACTCATATCTGACTAAACAACACAAATTCAGCCAAAATGCAAGAAGCAGATTTAAAGGTGTCCATAAAAAAATTGTGCACATCTTGATAGTGATAGAGACGGTAGCCAATCGAAGGTTCCTATGTGAAATTTTTCACTTTAATATGAGAGATTCAAAAGTAACAATAACTTGATTTCGTATAAATTCATTTGAAGGTAAAATTGTTTTGAATCTTGATCTGTAGTGTATATTAAAGTGAATCAGTAATTACCTGGTTGTATACACCATTCTAATAATAATAATAACCTGGTACTGCCCTGACATAACATATAGTCTTCTATCATTACAGGACATAGTGTTATTAAACTACTCATAGCATGTAGTTGTAACTCTTCAAACTGAGCTGGTGTCCATTCTCTTGGTCCACTAGTTTTCTCATTTCCACGTACAAATGAAAATAATGCTGTTAATAGATGACCATCGGACATTATCTAAAATTATAAAACATCAATTTGAGAGAATATATATCTACAGAACAAGCAACCGATGCATTTCATTACATGCTTTAAACTTTTGAAATTTTGGATTCCTGCTATAAACCGAGTTAATGCATCAGAATAAATAGTACTTACTAAACGTACTAACTAAATTACTTACTGGTATCATAGTACTATCATCTGACATCTTAACTAATATATTCATTAATAATTTCTTTAGTTCAAAATCTTCTTGGTTAGTCATTAACTTCAAATGTTTGACTAAAATATTGTGACTTTTTACTAAAAAAATAAAAAAAAAAAAATTATTTCAAGTCACATATAACCTTACAGTGGATAGAACTGATACAACCTCATAAACACTTTCCATGGCATCCAGATTTTCTACATCTCAAGGGGGATTTGTAACATAAAGTCAGTGTTAACTAGGATTTAAATACCAAAATGTCATCTTTGAACTTAAATTCTCTTTATTTCTTAACAATGTGTAAAAAGTAAAGACATACCTTCTTGAAATGTACCAAATAAAACCAGTTGTCTAGCAAAACCACATTCTACAAAAGGTGACTCTGGACATTTGGTAACAACTAGTGTTGCTATGGTTAATAAATCATTTCGTAATTGTCTATCATAATGACTATATCCCATAGTTAGTTGATAAACAAACCCATCTCGTAATTGACTGAAAATCAAAGCACAAGTACTTTTAAATGAAATATATTTCTGTGTTCCTTATTAAGAAGGTCAATAAACAGTTCATAGCCAGAATGAAGGCTTCATCTGTTTTTCAAAAAAAAAGAGCAGACAACTTACCTGATACATTGTACATTATTTAACTGAGCAGACAAATTAGCTACATCTCCATTCTCTAATAAATTCCACAAGATTTCTACAGATTGAAATAATAGGTGTCCAGTAGGATCAGCATCCATTAATCTAGAACATATTCTTTTGGCACCTTCTGCTAATAGTATCTGATTACAGTTCTTCTCTGAAATAGTTTAAAAAAAATCCATTTCTAAATTAAGTTACCAAAATGATGCACGCTAATGTTCTCTTACACGATCTTAGAGCAACTGACTTTTACAGTCCACTCAGAACATTTCTTTAAGGCAATTAAATGATGTTCAGGGATATGTTTTAATTGTAAAGCCTACTGTGCTGTGGAGTGGACTTTTAAACATAAGATAATGTTTCACTAACCTGAATCTTTGGAGAAGGTTTGTAAAACATCTAAAACTAATAATCTTACTTCATAATCATTTTCCATTAATGCTAGAGACTAAATATAGATAAATACAAAAAAATCACATTTAAAATCATTCTTACACTTTTAAATCTAGCATCAATTCTTAATCATGTTGAATATCTGTCTGATAGATGTCAACAATAATATTAAACCTAACACATGAAAGGCAAGTATAGAGTAAAATAAACTTACCTTGACTAAAGTTTCTGACACATCACTATGTTCTATCACTTTACGATTATATTCTTTATTAGTAGATTTAAATTCTAGAAAATAATTAAAAAAACACATCATATTATATTTACTTAGTTTGGAGCTTTACAACTAATGCAGGTGTGTAGAGAAATTTTGACAGCCACTTGTGTGCATTGCCTGTCATGGCTTTACATTACATGTGGGTTATGGCCTTAAATGCTGTGCAAAATTAGATACTAATTTTAAAAAATAATAGGTTAAGCACTGCAGAGTCTGAGATGCAAACAACTTTAAATACAGATCATAACAGTAGTCAATCTCCAGAAATGAAATTATACAGCACCAGAGAGATCTAAATTAGTAAACAACTTCTGTAGCCTTCTCAGTAACATTCTACTCAAATTAAGGTAATCTAAAGTCCTGCCTATAAAAATTTGAAAAATGTATGATTTCTTACTTTGAACTTTTTGTATTTTTTGTTCTGCCGTATGAAATGTGATTAATGTTGAACAAATCTGTTTTCTTACTTCATTACTGGGAACCCTCATTAAATAACCTGTAATAATAATAATAACTTTTATAATATTTTAACCCTCATTTAATAACCTGTAATAATAATAATAACTTTTATGATATTTTAACCCTCATTTAATAACCTGTAATAATAATAACTTCATTACTGGGAACCCTCATTACATAACCTGTAATAATAATAATAACTTCATTAATATTTTAACCCTCATTTAATAACCTGTAATAATAATAACTTTTATAATATTTTAACCTCATTAAATAACCTGTAATAATAATAACTTCATTACTGGGAACCCTCATTAAATAACCTGTAATAATAATAACTACATTACTGGGAACCCTCATTAAATAACCTGTAATAATAATAATAACTTCATTACTGGGAACCCTCATTAAATAACCTGTAATAATAATAATAACTTTTATAATATTTTAACCCTCATTTAATAACCTGTAATAATAATAATAACTTTTATGATATTTTAACCCTCATTTAATAACCTGTAATAATAATAACTTCATTACTGGGAACCCTCATTACATAACCTGTAATAATAATAATAACTTCATTAATATTTTAACCCTCATTTAATAACCTGTAATTAATAATAATAACTTTTATAATATTTTAACCTCATTAAATAACCTGTAATAATAATAACTTCATTACTGGGAACCCTCATTAAATAACCTGTAATAATAACTACATTACTGGGAACCCTCATTAAATAACCTGTAATAATAATAATAACTTTTATAATATTTTAACCCTCATTTAATAACCTGTAATAATAATAATAACTTTTATGATATTTTAACCCTCATTTAATAACCTGTAATAATAATAACTTCATTACTGGGAACCCTCATTACATAACCTGTAATAATAATAATAACTTCATTAATATTTTAACCCTCATTTAATAACCTGTAATAATAATAATAACTTTTATAATATTTTAACCTCATTAAATAACCTGTAATAATAATAATAACTTTTATAATATTTTAACCCTCATTTAATAACCTGTTATAATAATAATAACTTTTATAATATTTTAACCTCATTAAATAACCTGTAATAATAATAATAACTTTTATAATATTTTAACCCTCATTTAATAACCTGTAATAATAATAATAACTTTTATAATATTTTAACCTTCATTTAATAACCTGTAATAATAATAATAACTTTTATAATATTTTAACCTCATTAAATAACCTGTAATAATAATAATAACTTTTATAATATTTTAACCCTCATTTAATAACCTGTAATAATTATAATAACTTCATTACTGGGAACCCTCATTACATAACCTGTAATAATAATAATAACTTTTATAATATTTAACCCTCATTTAATAACCTGTAATTATAATAACTTCATTACTGGGAACCCTCATTACATAACCTGTAATAATAATAAAAACTTTTATAATATTTTAACCCTCATTTAATAACCTGTAATAATTATAATAACTTCATTACTTGTTACTCTCATAAAACAACCTGTAAGAACAAATCATAATAACTATTGGTAAAAACCCTTATTGTAATAACTATTGGTAAATACCCTTATTGTAATAACTTACCAAGTTGTGAAATTGATTCAATGACAATTTGTTGATACACTATTTCATCTGAGGTTTTTTCTTTTAAATAAGGTAAACTGCAGATTTTAATAATTTCTATTAGTGGTTGTTCATACATAGGCTGTTGATCAACACGATCTGCACAGATATTCAACAATTTATAAACCAATACTAAATCTTTCATAGGCTGATATAACAGTTAAGGAAATCATTTTTATAGAAGTTAAATGTTACATGTTACATGTTTAACTACAGTACATTCTACCATCTTCGGGTCTTTATTAAATGTATCATGTGATTTCAAGTATTGTTACTCATTAATATTTCTAGCCAATGAAAATATAAACATTTGAATCAACTTATGGTAATATGGTGGCCAGAATAAATTTCATGTAAAACGAAGCAATATCTGAAAGTTTAGAGCTATGTTACTCAACAAACATTATTGTATGAAAAACTAAAACTTTATTGCATGATCTTCTTGGAAAACCTTAGAAAATGCCATTTTGAAAAAAGGATACAAAGCCATGTTGATAATGTCGGATTAATCTTTGTAAAGAATTCTGATGTCTGTCATATAACATAGCCTGAAAAATTAAAAACATAAAATATCAAAATATTCTTTAAACTCAATACAATATATAGCATGCTCATTATAGCTCAACAACATAATGTAATAATATGATCAGAAATATGGAAGCCCTACTCTATAAGCTTATATAGTCAACAAATATGATACACTTTATAATTAGAAATAATTATTTTTGTCGTACGTTAAAATTGAGAAATATATTATATATTATAAGCTTATGATATCTCAGGTTAATATCATGGCTTCATGTAAGTTACACACAGGACAAAGGTAGAATATTGTTGTCAAAAATATCAGGTTAGACCATATCCAGAATGTCAACAACAATGTCAACAAATATGCCGATTAGAAAAAACGGCTCAAAATGAAGGTTATAAATATCAAAAACCGGTTTCTTTCAGAAAAAATAAGGCATATGAGTATATGGAAAAGGCGCTTTTACTTCACATACCAGTAAACTTCATTGAGATCTGTACTTACTGAATGGGGATCTGTGAGTAGTTTGATAACTCGGCCCAAATTAACTGGCTGCATCTTGGCGCCCTGCAAAACAACAACATTATACATACAAGAACAGATTTTAGAAACTGTATGATCAGAGAAATACTTTGATTAATTTGGTACTTTAACACTAAACGAATTATCGTATAATAATAGGTGGGTCTATGACTATGTAGCGGTCACAAAATTCAATTAAATCTTATCTTATAAATTGTATTAGCCAAGTACGGTACTGAATTATATTTTACCTGAAGTAAGCCAATATCATCATCAGTTATAATGTGAGTGACCAGAGGAATACTTGGTTTTTCCACAGAGATTGTAGTTTGGCCTCTTGATAATGCTTCTGGTTTCGCTTCTACCGCCGCCATTATCAAAATTTATCGACGGGCACGTAGACGAAATTTGTATTTCAATTATTCCTGAACTCTTAAATAAATTATGTAGTAAATTACGACAATTTTCTCGAAAAACTATAAAACTGATAAGAAATTGATGTTTTGGTCGGCCATCTTGTTTATGTTGCCATTTCCGTTACTATGAAAATCACATGACTTTCCGACCACATGACTGTCACGTGGTAACTATTTTAAAGTTTTCAGTAAAGCTGTATGCAGCATGCTGCTCAGAGACGATCTTTGCAATTCAAAGGGCATAGATCTTTGTTAAAATAAATGAATTAAAAAAAGATTCGACAGCTTAAGATCCATCAATATCTAAAGAGTATTATGAGATGATGATAGGTTAAGATTGCCTTAGGAAATGAAGTAATTAGAAGAAAATAATAATATCATCAATCAACATCCGACATGACAGGACATGTATTTTGTATTGTAATATTATAAAGAGGATGTATTCTCGATCTCTAACAATTAAAGTATTGTTCCAACCGATTATATCCAGAGGCGTTTTTATCATATAACATTATCATTGACATGTTTTATGCACAATATTTTTCATTCAACATTTTCTTTTGGGCTAATAACCCATACTAGCTTATTGCTACGTACATTGAGCATGGTGTTAAAAAATTTTGTTAACTGTTTTTTTTGTATTGCAAGATTATTATTAAAACTTGTTAAAATTTCTTAAAACAATATAAGAAATTGGGTTCTCGTAATTTTTGTAAAATGGCAAACCCGATATTCTCTTTTTTATTATTTTTTTTCAAGCCAATATGTTATTGTAACTATTTTGCATATCAAAAGTTTGTTGACGAACCTGTCCTAGGGCTAAATGTCTATATAAATGCCCAACCCTAGACTATAATATTACAATGTACACTGACAATGATGTATGTACACTGTATATTGATGTGTGTTTTATGAACTATTCTGATCAATCATTTAAACATATAACATCGTAAATATGTCGTTAGTTTTCGATTGTTGCAATCTGTCTGAATTGGTATGCAGCAGGATGTCGACTCTCGAATGTATACATTTGTAACAGGTACCGAGAGATCATTAATCAATTCAATATACATTGTATTTAGTTAGATATCCTAATTTCCTGGTCTAAACCAGGGGCGCAGATCGCTTTTTAATTGCGGGGAGGGGGGGGGGGGGGGGGGAGGGGACCAAGATCCCAAATCCACCTCTCACCCTCACCCCCACCACAAAAACTCTTCGGATTTCGGCAACTCGATTTTTAGATTTTGGAAATTATAAAAATGACAAATGTAAGTGCCAAAAAGTGGGGGGGGGGGGGGGGGGGGGGGGCAGGCTCCCGCTCTGGCCCCTGCAGTGTCTTTTATACTGATCACATATGATCGACAAAAATATTAGTAACGATGCTTGTGTGAATGGTGATTATTTTGGAAAGAAACGCATGAGTGTTCATATCATTTGGAAATAAATTGTTGGAATAGTGCGCCGCAGTCTAAATTTTTGGGACTTTGATGTTGTCGGATGCCAAATTGTGCCTATTTTTTTGTGCATTACAGACACTCTACTCAACCATGCTTGACCATTTGTGGGGGTGGGGGGTGTTATGTCCCCCTAGGTTTTCAAAGAAGAGAATGAAGGACAAAGGGGATCAAGGCGAAGGGTATGAGAGGTGAAAGACAGGGATTGGTGGTTTTTGGGCAAAGGCTGGGTACCTTCTTTATGAAAATTTAAGGGGTTAATCTTAGTTTTGTGCGTTTTCATGACACCCGGATGGATTGCGCTTCTCAGCTCCGTTCAGCTAGTTTGCTTATTGTTATATTGGACTTAACTTTGTTACAAAATATCACTATCCCTTTCATGAATACCCTACTATAAGGTGCATAATTGCGTCATCGAAATCACTTAAAACATTCTATGGTCATGACGCGATCAGTACTTTGACCAAACTTAATTTTGAACATTTAGGGCTAATGGGGTGGAGAAACTCTCGGCCAGAGCCCTATGTTTATTTATTCAATTGTTTACTAATAAAAGAGTTTTATTAACCCCAATGACCGTATCACTGGTCTATTAACTCTTTCCTCGTGAAACAATTTCACCGTTTACAGCCCATCATTAGCATTTTGACTTTTGAATTGTAGATTTAAATTCGAACCATAAAACTTTACGAGTATTGAAATTAAAGGCTTATAGATGATAGTTGTGTTGTTAGGGTAGCTGGGATAGGTGGGGACGATGATTGGTGGCGTGATTCTGACCCGCACCAGAACTCCATTAAAATTTATTTTAGTAGCTTGTTCACTATTTTGATCATAGTATCTTATGGTAAATGGTTATGTTAAAAAAAAACATCATAGATTCCAATGGATGTATAACTTATAACTTATGTATCCATAAGGAAGGCAGTGGATTTACAGCGCGGGAAAAAGGGAACGATTCAAGGTCACCAGTTACAAAATTTTGCATGATAGATAACAATACATGATGATAATTCGACAGTTAAATTGCATTGAATTTCACATGGTCACATCTACATGATAGAGGCACAGCTACAGTTTAGTACTTTCTCTGGATATCAATAGATGTATTGATTCATTGAAATCTTACAATAGCTTGCACACTCGACTATCTGATGTATTTTGTCTATAACAATAGCCAGATCCCTAATCCTATACAGGGATTAAGATGTTGGAGGTTGGAGGTGAAAGGAAGTCATTATTCATTGACAAAATTCACTGTATTGACAATTTTATGAGATGCAGGGATGCAAGGGCGAATTTTCAGCTGGGAGGGGAAGGCGGGGAGCAAATTACAATGGTCACAAGACTTTTAGTCAGTCTGTTTCACTCCAAGAATCCAACTTACTATTATACACCACTCATTCCTATTTTGTGGTAACCAGACAGAATGAGATATGCCTCCATAATGATGTCTCGGTATAAACCTTCAACAAAACTCGTAATCATGCTCCCTCTAAAGATACGGATTAAAACTCGAGATCCGCCCAGAACAATAAAAATTTATAACAGATATTTGTCATTGTCAGTCCAACCCGTCATCATCTCGTCACGCTTCACGGTGTATCCTTTTAAACAACGAGGTACTGGATGCTAATCAGACAGTATTTTTACACCTGTCACAGGTACAACAAGTCTACTTTTACAGATTTCTTCAAATTGTGAAGTTTTTGTGAAATTTAAGAAAAGAAAAAGGATTTGGAAAAAAAATTACCCTAAAATGACATTTGGATGATTGGAAAGGATACGGCTGTTTTTTTTGTAAAAGACAATTCATATTTGAGAGAAGAAATGATTTAGAGTTTAAAGTTATCTAATTTTAAGAAAAGGAATATAAAAACAAACGTACTCAAAAACCTCGGATTTAGACTTGCAAAAAAGACATTTATCTAACTATGATAGAGTAAAAGTGACAACAAAAAACACAAGTGTATATTAAAACTTATACAAACCAAAATAATCAAGTAAAACATCACTGGGAGGTTATAGCTTATAACAGTGACGGAAAAGCTTAAAAACTGTTTTATTATTATAAAAAGTGTTAATATATATAATATTTATTTGATATATTACGACTATTATTGTCTTTCAGTAATCAGACTATAGCAATGAATACAGTGTTATTTGTTACAGTGTGTCTCGGACTACAAGGAGTTTTAGGGTATCCCGGTGGAGCCCCTTCCTCCGCCTGTGTTTATCTTCTTCCTAGACATGGATACCCATATGTGGAGGCTCAGACTTCACCCAGCCCCTTTGAACTGGTGTTATCATCGGCTACATACAGCCCCGGACAGGAGATGGAAGGTAAGAATTCAAGTCAGAGTTTACGTATGTATTCCTATGATCAAAGGATCAACCTGTACTAGAGAAAAATAGAAGTACTAATGCTATATTTCTAGTTCTATTAAAATAACTTCTTCATTTGAGGTGTATCACTTACATTGCAAAACATTTGTCAGTTCAAGACATCTTATGACAATCATAATATGAACATTTCAAAAAAGAGAGTTACAAAAAAAGTTTAAAATGATGCCATCACTTCAGAACACTCAGTATAACAAGTTGGTTGTCAAATTTAACGACATTGGACATAAAAAAAAATAAAATAGATGAAAATAGCCGAGATTTATTACAGTGTTACTTTGAAGTGACTTCATAATCTTATACTTAAGTTTTGTAACGAAAAACGTCAAATTACTCGCATTAAAGTTTCTTACATGAGACGGAAACGTATTTAAAATTCATTATACTCTTTCACATTGACCCAGAGATACTTTTAAAAAAAGTCACACATTAGGCCTATTAGGTAAATCAATAGTTTTAAAGTCGAAAATGAGACGAATGTAGAAAACACTGGCTTGGGCACCAGGAATTGAAATGTCTATATAGAGTTGTCTCTGTATGTCTTGCATCACTCGTATTCTTTTTACATTACCCATACCAATAATATTACTCACAATATTACCATCTTTAATATTCACTTCCTACACAGAATACTCACATCTTTCACATCACTTTGTTATTTACATCACTAACTTATAGGCCTATCATTAACATTATTTATATTACTCACATCACTTATAATACTCACACCTTTCATTTGTATTACCCGGATCACTTATATTATTAACATTATTTATATTACTCACATCACTTATATTATTAACATTATTTATATTATTCACATCACTTATATTACTCACATCTTTCATTTATATTACCCGGATCACTTATATTACTCATATCACTTATATTATTAACAATATTTATATTACTCACATCACTTATATTATTAACATTATTTATATTACCCAGATTACTTATATTATTAACATTATGTATATTACTCACATCACTTATATTATTAACATTATTTATATTATTCACATCACTTATATTACTCACATCTTTCATTTATATTACCCGGATCACTTATATTACTCATATCACTTATATTATTAACAATATTTATATTACTCACATCACTTATATTATTAACATTATTTATATTACTCACACGTTTCATGTATATTACCCAGATTGCTTATATTACTAACTGACACAACTTCAATCACTTACATTACCCATAATAATCTTATCCTTACTCTACATTAGAATAATGTGTTTTATAATTTCAGTTGCCATTGTGTCACAAGAATCACCGTTTAATGGTTGGTTACTCCAAGTGAGAAGAATTGACAACAATATGGTAGTTGGAAAGTTTGTTTCATCACCAGAAGGATCCCAAATTGTCTCATGTAATGGTCAGAATAATTCAATAACTCACTCCAATAGTTTTATGTTTCCTAATACGACGCTCAGAGCCAAATGGATTGCACCGCAAGAAAATGTTGGAAATCTGATTTTAACGTAAGTGTTTTTTTTTTTTCATTTTTACGGTAAATGGGACCTAAATGGTTTGGCCAAGGACCTACTGGCAGAAATAATTCTTAACTTAAGTTGTCATCTATGTAAAATATAGTTCTTTCTTCTCTCATTTTGCATTTTCAGCACTTATACTTCAAATATCAATCTTCAATATCAATCAAATTGTTTCGTTTGAGCTTTTTTTGTGCTTTATATACGTGAAGATTGATAATCATTCTCTGTTCAAAGCTTTCAAACTAAGCAACCAAAGACTGAGAGTTAGATCAGAATAATATACAGAACAAGAGACATTGCCTCGAGCATACGAATGACGAATATGATGACATCGCGAGTAAAACACTATTGTTTTTTTCAGTCATGTTTTGATTGATGAGAATCTGTTATAAAACTAAACTAATTTACACGATGTGTCACCTGTCTTTATTAGAACTAAAAGTTATATATATTATTAGGTCCTAGGGATACAGAACAATGCCAATTTCTTTTATCGAGTCGTGTTTTCAGTCGTTACATTTTAAATGGTGTGGAAATATTTCAGTTGGAAATATCAATATTGAGGCAAACCGAGCTATATCAGCCGATGATTTTCTGTTCTATTACAGAATCTCGCACATTCAAGAGGACCAACAAATTTTGTCTTCGGAAACATACTAGCAATTGCAGTTAACTCACACTTCCGACATACACTGACTTCAACTTCTCTTTTATATATTACAGTGGAACAGTTTTAAAAAGTTTCAGTACGTTCTGGGGACCTCTTAAATCTAATGAGATTCCATTTGTACCTGCTGAACCATCACAAGGTGAGTGATTAAACGGAAACAATTACATGTTCGATATGTGCTTTGAAAAAATCCACCAGGATGATAATACATACAGATTAATAAACTTATTATAACAATTTTTCCATGACAATGAAATTATTTTGTTAAAATATGGTTGGACAGTTGTTACCTTAATGTGTAAATCATGAAAACAATTTCTTTTACAGAGACAACTCCAACCACAACGTCAACAAAGGCTACCACGACCACGACAACAACACCCACACCGCGTCCAACAACAGCAGCTTCACAACCTATCACAACGACAACTCTATCACCAACGCCAATAGCTACACAGCCAACAACCACCACGATTCGACAACCAATTACCACCCAACCTACAACAACGACCACCCAGCCTCCAACAACTACCGCCAAACCTACGACCACGTCTACGCCACAACCAACAACTACGACACAACCAACAACTACAACACAACCAACAACTACGACACAACCAACAACTACAACACAACCAACAACTACGACACAACCAACAACTACGACACAACCAACAACTACGACAAAACAAACAACAACAACATCGACAACAACAACCGTAAAACCAACTACCAAACCGCCCACGACAACACCAACTTCGACCGCATCTAAGAAAACAACTAATCAACCAATAATAACCACAACTCAAGAACCACTTCCAGAACCAGAATCAACTCTAGCCCCAGAACAAAGTACTAAGTCTGAGATAGCTACACCGGAAACTTCTTCGTCTGAAACACAAGATAAAAACAATTCGCCTTCAGATGGTAACGGCAGTACTAGTTCATTC
Organism: Lottia scabra; assembly: GCA_029955415.1. NCBI lineage: Eukaryota > Metazoa > Mollusca > Gastropoda > Lottiidae > Lottia > Lottia scabra. The sequence continues at coordinate 611,647 of JARJEI010000052.1, read as the reverse complement.
ACTAGCCAGAATCTATTTTTGTTATTATCGTTGTGGGCTTTGTGTTGGTGTAAATAAATCTATTTATTCTGTGTGTCTTGGGTTGATTTAAGCGCTCGGAAAATATTTCACATTCCCTATAATGACAAGGTATAGAGTTCGGATTGCTACTATTCCAGCAGTTACCCTGTTCTGATCAAAGCTAACAGCGAAACAGTAGATTACATTCATAAAAAATCCACTTGTTGGTTCATTGAGAGTCTCCCCCGCAATGTGATTTAGAAATTGAACTTTAACAAAAGCTCATTTACTGCTACGAATGTATTGTCATCTTTAGGTGTTCGGTGCAAGTCTTTCAAGAATTCATGGCAGGAATAAAATTTATCTATTGTATTCAATGTAGACTTATATAAAAAATAAGTTTATTGACAAATTTCTGAAAAGCACATACATTAGTTATGTTAGATTGCTAATTTCATACTGGGCAATATGATATGATATCGAGATGTGTATCCACAATATGTGTGTCAAAATATGTATTTTACAGAGAGACTGTTAAAGGAGCATATAAGCAATAAGTTTAGTCTTAGAAAACGGGTCAAGTAAGAACATATTACCACTTATAACATTAAAATGATGAATATCAATAATACATTATAAATCAAAGAAGGTAATCCTTGAGAATCATTCAGTAACAGCCATTCATAGATAATCCATAGCCATTTATACAGCTTTATAAGTTCAGAGATCCTAATGGACATAATGAGGATTGCATCAGAAAATATGCAAGAATTGATACAAGTCTTTTTTTATCTCCTTTTAGAGTAACTTTCCCTTTCTCTAACGTTCTCTTCTAGAACTGTTTCCCCTTTCCCTGCTTCTCCCATTGTTTCTTTCCCTGCTTCTCCCATTGTCCCTTTCCCTGCTTCTCCCATTGTCCCTTTCTCTGCTTCTCCCATTGTCCCGTTCCCTGCTTCTTCTATTGTCCCTTTCCCTGCTTCTATAGTCCCTTTCCCGGCTTCTTCTAATGTCCCTTTCTCCACTTCTATTTTCCCTTTCTCTGCTTCTCCCATTGTCCATTTCCCTACTTCTCCAATTGTCCCTTTCCCTGCTTCTCATACTCTCCCTATCCCTATTTCTATTTTCTCTGGTTATCCTATTGTCCCTCTCCCTGCTTTTATCTTCCCTTTCCATACTTCTATTTTCACTTCTGTCCCTTTTTTCATTTCTGATAATAGATTCCTGATGACCGTCTCTATATCTATTGCTATTCCTTCCCCTTTCTCTATCATTAGCTCTATCACTGTCACTGGATGAACTTCGCTGACGATGTTTATCATGAGAGGTCTGGCCCCTTCGCTCATTTTTATATGATTTCTGTCGCATATCACGTGATAGTCTATCATTGTCACTCTCATCACTTGAAGATGGTTCACGTTTTATGTTTTTGGTCACATGCTTGTCCCTAAATTCACGTTCAGAATCTTTCCTTTGATGATATTTTCCAAAATCTCTTTCTGAATGTTTTTCTTGTTTAACAAATCTTTTAATATCGCGATTTCTGTCCTCATTTTCGCGAGATTTTCCATGCCTATCCCTTCTAGACAAGTGTTCCTCTTCTGAGTCCTCTTTACCATGTTTATGGTATGATCTGTTCTTCTTATGTTTGTATTTCTCTTCCTCACTTTCACTAGAACTTTCAGAACTCTCGTCTACAAAATATAAATATATACATCAACAAAATATTACAAATCAGGTTTAGTCCCCTAAAATCTAGAAACAAGTGTTTATTTATCTGAAAGCATATCTTAATATTTTTAAGTCTTGTTTAATTCCCCTTACCTCTAGAAGAGACTGTTTAACCAAATTAGAAATCTCAAATATATTCAAATGGATATCCTAGTCCAAACAACTGTATTATCAAATGATAGAAATTATGCATAGTGTAATGGACAGGTTTAAACCGATGATAACGCAAATACCTAGACATTTGTGTCAACTGGCTCTCTAAACTGATCTAAAAATCTAAAACTTTGTACCTCTCTCTTTCTTCTTCTCTTTCTTTTTAGATTTTTTCTTTCCCTTTTTTATTGTAGTCAGACTTTGATCATTACTGCCTTGTAGTTTGGTCAGCTTCCTGAATAGAAAAAATAAAATGTTTCATGATACCAATATTTCAACTTGACTCATAGCATAGCTTTTGTATATCCTTGAATTCAAATATTGATTTAGAAATGGAGATGAAAATAAAAAGGCAAAGAGAACATAATACAGAATGAAATCAGGGTCCGGTTCCTAGCATTTAAGTAAATCAAGTCTGATATTCGACTTGAGATTTTCCTACTAATTCTTGCATAGACTCAAGTCAACTTAGAGTTTTTAGCACAAAATTGATCTTAAGCACAAGGCAGGTATTCAGGAAGATTTACCACACCAGATATATTAATAAGATTTAATAATAAACTTAAGACTGATATTGGTAAGGTTATGTTATAGTATGTATTAAGTCAGTACTTTAACAAATCCATGAGAGATTACTTACTTGAGTAATTTTTTCTTCTGTTTTGGAGTAAGAGATTGTAGAAACTGAATTTCAGGATCATCTGTTTCATTCTTATTGATCATCTAAAAAATATTATTATTGGTTCAAAAAATTATAAACAATAATGAATTTAATACAAACATCAGTCATATATTTAATTCAAACAATTTAACATGAAAACATACATTTAGTGACAATATCTTTGGAGTTTAACTAAATACTCAAGCTGACAACCTACTGTCTTTGATAGTTTCCTTCTGTTTGCATGTGACAAGTAGTCTTCTTTAGAGACTTTCTTAATCTATGTCAACACAAGATAAAGATCTGAACTTACTAATTTACTTCCACTCCCACTGTCCTCCATAAACTGTCCTCGAACACTTTTCTTCATAGAAAAACCATCATCATTTAAACTATTGATAAGAGAGGAGGTACTGGTTTCAGCTGAATTAAACAGAATCATAGAAATATATATATATACTACTCAATACACTATTTTCAATTTACATGCTAAACACTCTGCTTCAACAGCTTTTTGCTAACACATATCATCACTAGAATTTCTTTTTTGTAAAATTGCACTGAGAAATCTACAAAATTAATCTTGTTGAGCAATTCCGTACTTTTGCAAAGAGCTTATGCCATTCTGTGACTGTTTATTTTTAAAAACCAGCAAAACCTGTGAGTAAATATCATTGTACAAATAGATTCCAATGTCAATGATTTAATTACTTACGTTTTGGTGGTTCTGCTGTCAGATTTTGACCAAAAAATGGACAAATTTTATCTGTATTGACATGACCCCATTGTCTACATTTGATACATCTAACATTTCTAACTTCAATACCAAACGGTTGATCTTTAATATCTTCATCACCTTTCGCATATCTTTAAATAGAAAATATCAACTTTTAGATAAATTATAGATCAAAATAAACTTTCAGGATTAAATAATATTACTCTAAAACTGGGGCTGTCAACTTAAAGCGATACAACCTCTTAGAATGAACAAAAAAATTAAGTTCTCAAACTTGGTCAATAAAAGTATATATTCATCAACAGTGTCCAAAGAATACAAACAGAATCAAATAAACCCATAAAACTATGTAATTTTCCATACCATTACAGATTATTATTGATAAATGTCTGAATTTGGATTAAGGGGTTTATTAATTTTTGTATTTAAACATAGTTTTCTGGATTTATAAAATTATTTAGGTAATCTGTTTTATAGTTATGCCACTAGGTTTGTCCCCTGATGAATATATATACTCCTATTGACCAAGTTTGAAATTAATTTTTTTTTGTTCATTCTAAGACGTATCGCTTTAACATATATTTTGAAATCCACATGCCAAACTTTGTTGTTGAATATTATTCACTGAAAATAATATAAACCATATGAGGTTAAGAATAATACTGTCTATTTAATGTTCACTGCTGTTATGTGACAGACAGTATCCATGAATGTAAAAGTAATAATGTACAAAGGTCACATTTTCATTGCCATGGCATTCTCATATTATATTGATTTTAAAACATACTCATTCCAAGAAAGTAATATGTCTAAAACTTACGATTCTCTGGGAGCGTTAAATTTTCTCTGCCATTCAAACTTCACATCATCTTCTCTTTCATCTTTCTTTAAAAAATAAAACACAAAGTATAAGTCCTGGTTAATTTTTCAGTAAAAGACAATAACAACTGCATTAGTTTGACAAAAGTTTTGAAAATTTTAAGTAAAGGCATTAGGAAATATAGAAGAAGCTGACACTAATAAGCTTAAAGAAGCACATGACATGATCGTATGTTAGCATCAGTACATCAATTTATCAAATATAAACTAGTGATTAATATTTCTATATTTACCTCTTTTCTCTTCAAGCCTGGTGGAGCATCATATAAAAAACTAAGACCCATTTTTGCCTTCTCATCTCCCAATAATGCTCTAAAATATAAATGTAATATAGGTATGACATGAAAAAAAGCCTACCCTGTCGGAAGCTTAAAACATTGTTATCCTAAGAGCTAAAGAACAATTTAAAAGATTCTAGAGCTCTGGAACTGTTGTTATAGCTAATTGACATAAATGGTTGTAGAGATTATAGATTTACTTTGGCTTAATAACATGGATATTGCTATAACATGTAAGAATTACCTGTTACTAAGTTGATCCTGTTCTTTTTGATATTGTGCTAGCATGTCATCTTGTTTCTTCTTTTCAAAAATTGATTTTTGTTCAGCCATCCATACCTAGCATAAAACAACCATCAGAATTATTCCACAAACTACCGTACGTAAGAACTTGTCTATCTATAATCACAATCAAACAGTTCGTAGTAAAGTAGCAAGACTCGAAACTAGGAAACAGTAAGTACTCTCTGACCACAATGGGCTCAGAATTGCATTTTGCCTATTATTTTTTCATGAATTGAAATATCAACCCAAAATTAATTCTGAGAGTCTTAGATTGTCTTTGGGTTGATGAAAATGACAACTATTAAAAAAATATTTATCTTGAAATATGATTTTACAGAGGGAAAATTTCAGTCCGAAATATGGGTCATTTTCACTTGAAATTTCTAGGAGGGAACTGTATTTAGTTTATAATGAAAATTTTCAAACCATATATTTTCATGGACCCAAAGGCATTCTAAGACACATGGCATGCAATAGAAAAACATAATTTGAATATTTGTGACATCAGAGAAAAAATTCCATTCAGATCTCAATGTGGTCAGAGAGTAGGCATAAGCTTACAAACTAACTAAAGTGACATTGTCATTTTAGGATTTTTACAGTATTTATTGACTTGACACTGACCTGACAGTCACATCGACTGTCGACTGACAGACTCACACTAACAGCTTGAGTTTGTGAATCACTGAAAGTGAAGATTTCATCAGTGGAGTGTCAGTGAGTGAAGACAACGAAAAGTGAAGCAGTGAAGTTAAAAAAAAGAGATTAAAAAAGAAAAAGGTATTAGGTAACCTACTCTTTTAAGATTTTCTTTACTTGAAGGATGAAAGAACTTTTTGGTCATGTAGTTATTGTAACCTTTCCCCATCTTGATTTTCTATAAACTAAATCAACACAAAAAATAAAAGACAAAACTTGTGTTAACGGTTAATCTTGCAGTAGAATTACAAAATCGAAATCAACGAAACTTCCGGCGGAAGTACATTACCAATAGGCCTACTTGATTATTAAAAACATAGCCTCTGTCTTTCAAAGTTTATTTTTCCTTTCTAACCTTGTTTTAATAAATCATACTCCATACTCATAGGCCTAATCCTTAAAGTATTCAAGTAGAAATTTGATTTCTTGAAGTTATCAATCGCTTTGGTAATACAATAAAATCTTAATTATGAGTAATTTAAGACATTCGGAGTATAATTTTAAAGCAAGTTCAACTGTGTAGCTGACCGTAAAGAAATGTTGAAGTTTGGTGCAAATCTTCGAGTTTTCCTGAGACAAAAAAGTCGTTTCATGTAAGTTTCATGTGAACAACAAATTCTACTATTACTAAGAAGTTCCTGCGGTGATAGAAACTCAATAATACTCGCAAACTGCGGAAGTCATAGGAACAACATGACTGTAGTCTGATAAGTTGGATTAAATGGAGTTTTCTCCCTTTAGTCGTAAATCGACTTGAGTCGAGCTCCATAATCGGACTTTGCCCATATTAGTATCGTTTGGATTGAAAGTCCCTACTATCATAATATATTAATTAATTCTGTACATTGTGACGTATTCAGTTTGTTTTATTGAAGCATGATTGCTATTTTAAAATAGTATACTTAAATGAAATTATAGAGCTCTGGGCTATGGAAGTGTACGAAGGAGAAGAGAATTCACACTATCTATGAAGTCCGAAACTTGCTCATTTGATAGATATTTGGACAGATATGGCTGGGAGATAGTAAGAAAAACTAGGCCCCAAAAACCAGACCCCAAAAACTTGCGATTTTCCGCACCTCCGCGGGTGCGGGGGTTTTAAACATATTTATTTACCTCGAATCCACAAAACTTCTATATTTTGGAAAGATGGATGAATTTGTAGTTCAATCATACTATCATTATCCCCCTACACCATACTGGCCATGTGTGCGAGTCCATCAAAGTTAGAAATAAAATCTATCTGTCGCCATTGAATGCTGCACGCGCAAGGTGTGGAAAATCGCAAGTTTTTGTGGCCTAGTTTTTCTGACTCTCTTCCAGCCCTATCCATCCAAATAGCTATAAGAGGGAAAGAGTAAGCAAGTTTCGGACTAACTATCTATGTAGTGCCTGCTATAGTTTTTAGTTTTAAGAGTTGATGAATGTTTCAGGAACCAATTAGAGTTACACTTACAGACTGTGTTGTGTGTGAAACGTAGTGAGATTCACATGTCCAGTAAAACAAATAATGGGGAGGCGGAGAATTCAAAAGCTTCTGGTAAAAAGGAGACGCATTTAGAACGCACGTCTGATAATAAAAGAAATTCTGTACGTATATACGTTATACTGGTTTTAGTAGAATTTTGTAATTGACAAAAACTGTTTTATGGTTATCATTATCTGTATGAATTACATCCTAGACCTAATCCAGTCATTTATTCAGGTCGGATGCGTTTAAAGTTATGAATTGTCAAACATTATGATAACTCGATTGAGACGATTGCTTGTGTTTCAGCAAACATCACAAGCAACAGTTATAGAAATCAGAAACGAAACAGATAGGGTGAAAGGCCTGACTTTGAAAGTTGCTCAAGAATCGTTTAATTTTAAAGCTGGACAATGGTATGTATAAGCTAGAAACTAAGCATAATAATCACGTTTTCGTAATATTTTAACCCAAATCCGCTCTTACTCAATTGTTCCTTAATCGTTTTCAATTTCTCTAAGAATAATCCTGCAAATATGTACATAAGGCATGACAAAAACTTGACAATAATGTAGGCTGTAATATGTAATTTGTTGAAATGTTGTGTACTTATTAAACATATATGGACAGTAACATAACTATGAAATGTTTGTTTGTATCCTAGGGTTGATATGTATATACCTGGTGTTGATGTAGTTGGTGGTTTCTCTATGTCCTCGTCTCCCAAAACATTGGTAACAGATCACACATTAGAACTAGCTATAAATAAGAGTTCTCATCCACCAGCTCATTGGGTTCATACACAGGTTGGTTATATTAGCTATAAACTGTGCAAATTATTACAGGGGAAAGCGCGCAAGATGAATATGACCAGACGATCTTTCACACGCTAACATAAGAAATCGCAAGCACCATGCGACATAATCCGATTTATGACTTACGATTCTACTTATGCCGCGTGGCACAATTTAAGTTATCTGTGTCTGTGGTCTAAGGATACGAAAGCAGTCAACTGTCCCAGGTCAAGAAGCATTGCGGTTTGTCTTTGATATTTCAGTGTAAACTTGGGGATGAAGTGAAGTTACAAGTCGGTGGAGACTTCTATTATCACCCTCCGAATGATGTCTTAAAGGATGACATCTTACTAATTGCAGGAGGTGTGGGAATAAATCCTTTATATAGTATAATACAGCATATAAATGATATACGCCAAGCTTCCACTTGTAAAACCAATTTACTTTATACAGCCAGAACAGAAGCAGATCTTATATTTAAGGTATGTAATGGGTCTCAACAATTTCATTACAATGTTATCTACTGTGCGACTCACGAATCATAGAATTGTAAAGGATATACTCGATCTATATCACAGTATCAAAGATTTATTTAGGATGTACAAAGAAGCCGAAAGGTTGGTTAAACAACAAGTGTTGGTATGTAGGAACACAAAGACAAACTTCCAATATACGACATGTTCATTTTAATATTGAATAGATGATGACGCGATGATGTGATATTTTCAGACTAAATTAGACAAACTGTTTAAGAAATGTCCTTATACCACAATTCAATATTACACCACCCAATCGAAATCAAGTTACCCCACTATACATTGTAAGTACCATTTCTTCATTAAAGGGGCACAGGCTTCATTTTCGCGGGTCGATTTGGATAAGTCTCAGAAACGGCGATTTTTTAGCTCAGCAATTTAGTACTGGTTATCACAACTCACCATTGAAATTTAAGCCTTCAAATCCATGTGCATCCATAATTATTAGCATTTGACAGTTATAATGCCCTACTACACATTAGCGATACTATGCAATATATAGAAAAGTCATCTATAGAAATAGAAGGAGAAATGTCTAATTTAAGATATATTTGAAGGAAATATGCAATTTTCGAATATTTCTAGTGCCTCTGAAGGATACTTAAGTATATTCAAGACCCAAATCTACCAATAAAAATGAAGACTGGTCCCCTTTAAAACATATCATAATATGCTGTAATTGACATAATGAATAATGAACAGATTTTGTTGCTGTTGTGTGCTTAAAGTGCTCAAATTCGAAGGATTATGTTTTATTGTGTCAACTGTTCCAACCTGCATAATAGTCCGAAACTTGCTTACTCTTTCCACAGTCTCTGATAGCTATTTGGGCGGATATGGCGGGAAGAGAGTCAGTATAACTAGCCCCCCCCCCCCCCCACAAAAAAAAACCGCACTTGTTTGCCTCACAAATTCACACAACGTCGATATATTTGGAAATATGGGTGATTTTGTAGTTCATTCATACCATTATCCCCCTACGACATACAGGTCACGTATGCGAGTCCATCAAAGTTGTTTTCCAAGAAATGAAATCTGTGGCTCGCCATTGAAAGGCTGCGCGTGCAAGGTGTGGAAAATCCCCAATTTTTGTGGCTTAGTTTTTCGTTTTTCTGACTCTCCCCCAGCCATATCTGTCCAAATAGCTGTTAAAGGCTGGGGAAAAGTGGTTTTCTTTTGCCGAACCTATAATCTATTCGTCGAAATTATAAAATCAAAAAAAGCTTACACCCAAAATACTCCCATAATCTGTTTCTTTGCCTGTATTTGTAGGTAGAAGAATAGATGGAAGAGATATACAGTCAGTAGTTAGTAAATGTGATATGAACTCTCTACAGGTTTTTCTATGTGGTCCACTATCAATGATAGAAACTATGAACAGTATTTTACTCCAACAGAAAATACCTCAGTGTAATATACATTTTGAAAAGTGGTATTGACCATGGCGAGGACATTTAATCTTGATCATTTTTCTGTCATGTTTATACACAAATGTTTTACATGTAGTACAGTAGTACATTTTACATAAAATTCAAGATTTGCTGTCGTATTTCATACAGTAAATGTCTACTCTTTATTCATTTAACGTATTCCTAAACTTAGAGATTATTAGGATTATTAAAACCCAAGCACGCACGATCCTAACCATAAAACGAAATCCATAAAACAAATTGGCAATAGAGTGATAGTATCTAATGAACCTTTCAAACATTTGTACGGTCGGGAAGGGCTTTGAAGGGGGTTGAAATTTGTATAAAGACCATCCTCGATGGTGATATATGTCCACAATAATACGTCAAGGGTGCACACAAAAGATGTGTATGATGGATACGATCAAGAAAATGTTTGAATTTTTGAGGAGAAAAAAACGTTTCCTTGAAGGGGAGGTAAGCTGTAAACCGAACTCCGGAGAAGGGTAAATACCGCTTTTCTAAAGGCATCCACGTTTTAGCACATAAAACTGTCAAAACTTGATCAAAAATTTGTCGTTCGCATATCAAACGTACCAGTGCTTCATGACGCATCTTTTCCACACAAAATTGGGAAGAAAAAAATAACATAGAAAGCTTGTAGGGACACTCAAACATTTGTACGGTCGGGAAGGGCTTTGAAGGGGGTTGAAAGTTGTATAAAGCCCAGCCTCGACGGTGATATATGCCCACAATAATACGTCAAGGGTGCACACAAAAGATGTGTCTGATGGATAAGACCAAGCAAATGTTTGAATTTTTGAGAAAAAAAAAGTTTTCTTGGAGGGGTCTCGATCCCGGGAACCTTTGGTGGAGGATCCAGCACGCTAACCGCTTCGCCACCGATGCTTGAGCGAACTTTCGCTCAGGTAAGCTGTGAACCGAACTCCTGAGAGGGTTAAAAACCCCTTTTTAAGGCATCCACGTTTTAGCACATAAAACTGTCAAAACTTGATCAAAAATTTGTCGTTCGCAGATCAAACGAACCAGCGCTTCATGACGCATCTTTTCCACACAAAATTGGGACGAGAAAAATAACATAGGAAGCTTGTAGGGCCCCTCAAACATTTGTACGGTCGGGAAGGGCTTTGAAGCTGGTTGAAATTTGTATAAAGCCCAGCCTCGACGGTGATATATGCCCACAATAATACGTCAAGGGTGCACACAAAAGATGTGTCTGATGGATAAGACCAAATTTTTTTTTGAATTTTTGAGAAAAAGAAAGTTTTTTTGGAGGGTTCTCGAACCCGGGACCCTTTGGTGGAGGATCCAGCACGCTAACCACTTCGCCACCGAGGCTTGAGCGAACTTTCGCCAAGGTAAGCTGTGAACCGAACTCCGGAGAGGGGTAAAAACCCCTTTTTAAAGGCATCCACGTTTAAGCACATAAAACTGTCAAAACTTGATCAAAAATTTGTCGTTCGCATATCAAACGAACCAGCGCATCATGACGCATCTTTTCAACACAAAATTGGGACGTGAAAAATAACATAGGAAGCTTGTAGGGCCCCTCAAACATTTGTACGGTCGGGAAGGGCTTTGAAGGGGGTTGAAATTTGTATAAAGCCCAGCCTCGACGGTGATATATGCCCACAATAATACGTCAAGGGTGCACACAAAAGATGTTTCTGATGGATAAGACCAAGAAAATGTTTAAATTTTTGAAAAAAAAAAAAGATTTCTACGAGGGTCTCGAACCCGGGACCCTTTGGTGGAGAATCATGCACGCTAACCGCTTCGCCACCGAGGCTTGAGCGAACTTTCGCCAAGGTAAGCTGTGAACCGAACTCCGGAGAGGGGTAAAAACCCCTTTTTAAAGGCATCCACGTTTTAGCACATAAAACTGTCAAAACTTGATCAAAAATTTGTCGTTCGCATATCAAACGAACCAGCGCTTCATGACGCATCTTTTCCACACAAAATTGGGACGAGAAAAATAACATAGGAAGCTTGTAGGGCCC